>JAUPMH010008016.1:0-11069 GCA_032270665.1 Metridium farcimen
GAGTAATATTAACCTAGACAAATTCGTTTATTGGGACTTTTCAAAATCCGGGCGTTTTCGTCCAAGTGCTACT
This sequence comes from Metridium farcimen, assembly GCA_032270665.1. Lineage (NCBI taxonomy): Eukaryota > Metazoa > Cnidaria > Anthozoa > Actiniaria > Metridiidae > Metridium > Metridium farcimen. The sequence goes on from JAUPMH010008016.1 coordinate 74, forward strand.
TTAACATGTGTAAGGAAGGGGAGATCTTTATATTGAGTAGCAGTATTGTAGTTGGTGACATCAATGTATTGTGTTTTTCAGCAGCCATTTGCTTTTGGTGGGAGTAGTACAAACACAGCCCCTCAAATGGCTACTTCTCCTCAAAATGAAGAAAGCATGGATGCTGATGGTAACAACAATAATAGCAACCAACCTACAGGTATTGGAACCAAGTCTAAAGTTTGTTTGTACATTTGGGTGCTTTCTTTGGTTTGCTACTTCCTTGCTTCTTTTTTATTTCCTTGCTTTCTTCCTTCCTTTCTTCCTCCCTTCCTTCCTTTTTTCCTTCCTACCTACTCCTTTCTCTTTTCCTTCCTTTGAGTGCCTTCTTCCTTTTGTTCTTCTTTTTTTTCCTATCTTCTACATTCCTTCTTTTTTCCTTCCTTATTCTTTCCTATTTTCTTCATTCATTCCTTCCTTCTTTCTTCATTCCTTTCGTCTTCCTTCTTTTTCACTTCCTTTCTTCCTTCTTCCCTCTTTTCTTCATCCCTTTTGTCTTCTTTTTCCCTTCCTTCCTTCTTCCTTTATTCCTTTCGTCTTTCTTCTTTTCCCCTTCCTTCCTTCCTTCTTCCCTCCATTCATTTTTCGTTCTTTCCCTCTTTTCTTTGTGATTTTGTCTTTCTTACTTTTGGTCTTCCATAACTTCTATAACTGGCATTTTTCTCTCCTTCCTCTTGCCTTTTATATCTGCTTAATTTTTCTTTTTTTAACATATTTGTTTTTCGTTACTTGTTCATTCACTATGAACTTCATTGATAGAATTGCTTTCCAGCTATTTTAAATACTCACTCATCCCCCTATTCATACATTACCATGTATTCATTGCTCCATGTATTACTATGATCATAAAAAGCCCACCTTCTAAAGGCCCACCTTCTAATCGAAGACTCTTAAGGCCGATTTACACGATACGATTTTGACCTACGACTGTAGTATACGATTTGCCTACAAATTGTAGTAGGTACCATTCACATGCGCACGACTAGTCATATATGATTCGTATACGCCATTGCTAAAATCGTGAGTGATTGGACAAAATACTAGTTCCAGTCCTAATATGGAACAAATCACATCATTTTCCTACGACAAGTCGTAGGGTTTTGATCCTTGGCTCAAAATCCTACTACAAGTTGTATGTCGCGTGCGTCAGTCGTAGGCAAGTCGTAGGGGCATTTACACGGCATGAATTGGAGCTCATTTGAGTCTTATACTACAAGTCGCACACGACAGTCGTGCCGTGTAAATCGGCCTTTATGATTTGTTCATTTATCCTTATTTGCTTATTCATATTAGTTCATCATTAACACAACCATGTCTTTTAGTTCCAGCGTTTGGTTCAACAGTAGCACCACCAGCACCAACTGCTTCTCCATTCAGCTTTACACCAGCAGCACCAGCCAACACTGGATATAATTTTGCTGGTGCACAACCGCCAGCTTCATTCAAGTTTGGAGACAGTTCTAATTCCAACCCACCAGTCTTTGGGGGTTCTGCAGCCCCTGCTTTTGGTGGTTCAGCAGGAACAACCTTGCAGCAAGGTAAATGAGATTAGAAGGAAAGAGAGGACTAGCATTACAATGGTTTGATGTAATGATGACAATGATTATGATGTTGATAATGAAGACGATGATGGTGATAAGAAGGAGGACAATGAGACAAGTGTGACAATGGTTTGATGATGATGATGACAATGACAATAATGATAATGATGAAAATGACAACAGTGTCGGTGATGTTGATAATGAAGACATTGATGGTGATGAGGAGGATGAGGACGGCCATGACAATGGTTTGATGATGACAATTTTTGATAATGATTATGATTGTGACAATGATGACAGTGATGGTGATGAGAAAGAGGAGGATGACAACAACCATGACAATGGTAGTGATGATGATTATGATGGTGATAATGATGACAGAGATGGTAATGAGAAGGAGGAGGATAATGATGACTAGGACGACAATGGCTGTGATAAAGATATAACAGTGACAATGGTAGCAATGATTATGATGGTGATAATGATGACAGAGATGGTAATGAGAAGGAGGGGGATAATGATGACTAGGACGACAATGGCTGTGATAAAGATATAACAGTGACAATGGTAGCAATGATTATGATGGTGATAATGATGACAGAGATGGTAATGAGAAGGAGGGGGATAATGATGACTAGGACGACAATGGCTGTGATAAAGATATAACAGTGACAATACTTGTGGTGAATGATTATTATGATGGTTATTATTATCAAAGTGTACTAATAATAGATGATGATAATATATTTAATAATAATGATAATAATATTAATTAGTAATAATCAATTCAATGATACTTATTGTATGTATTTATAGGAACAAACAGTGGGTTCAACTTCTCTTCTCCTGCATCTAACAACATAGGATCACAGTCAAGTGGTTTTTCAGTGGGGGCAGGAGCAGCTACTACATTTTCTGCAGGATCTGGTGTGGCTCAAAGAAGAGTCATTAAAAGAGGAATAAGAAGATCTAGACCAAGATAGACGAAACAAAACAAAGAACTATATTGTGTTACAGTTGAACGGTGAAAAGATAGACAGTACAGACTAAAGGGACAACATGACATAAACAACACGCCTTACAGGGAATGGAAATCTTGAAGATAAATATAATGTAGAATACAGTTGAAAAGTGGGAAGATAGACAGCACAGTAAAAGTGACAATTGTTTGATTATTATTTATACTGTGCTGTTTATCACTATCAAGATAATGAACATTGACGTAAACAACAAGCCCTACAAGAAATGGACATCCCCGAGATAGATGTGATGTTGAATACAAAACAAGATTTAAAGAACTACAAGAGAAACATTTCAGAAACAATAAGGCAGCTTATGGCACAATAACAAGCATTGAAGATCACTGAATCAAAGTGGACCATCATAACACAGATATAACTAACTACCTTGAAGATTAAGATTTTGAAGAAAGAATAAAACAAGAGTAGCAGCTCCACCAAGATTTTAAAACGGCATTACAAAGATAAACAAAATTGGCACTGAATAAGAATCTAGAAGTTCAGAATAATTGAAATTGAGGTTAACAAGTAAATACCCAAAAAAACATAAGCAAGAACATTACAAGAAAAATAAAACTGTGATATCCACTCCTCAAGGACACATAAAAATGATAACAACAACCTCAATGACAATATCAACATACCACAAACAAAGAAAACTACTCAAGATTTGTCACATTAAATTGATTCCTATGACATTGTACAAAAACACTGAATAACTTTTCATTTTAGTTACATACAACTGCCCAAAGGAAGTGCTATCATAGTATGTAGTTTTTATTCCAAAGTCAGTACTTTCCTTGAAGGTAGGGTATTGTATTTATGTAAAACAAAAACTCTAGCCTTAGTTATAGCTATTAGGATTATTAAGCCATCAAGGGACATTGAGGGAGATTTTTTGTAATAAACCATAAATAACTTGGACAATGTAAAATACAGTACAATGGGAGTGATAAATTAATGACCGACGTATATATATATATGAACATTTTTTGCTATTTTATTGCATTTATTCTTAAGAAATGAAATTTAAAGGTAGGAACTTCATTTTTGATCTCTTAAGTGTCCTTATACACTAGATACAGTAGATGCATTAGGATACAGGGGATATAGAGAAAAGACTATAAAACAGTTGATGAACTTGGGTGCAGTGAAAATACCGTGTATGTATGTATGTTCTTTCAGGACACTTCAGCTTTCATAAATGAAGTATCTACCTAAGTTAATCAAGTTGCCACTGAACCTCGTGCATATTATTGCAGGAAATGTCACACAATTCATGTGACATGGTTAATCTGTCACACAATCCATGTGATAATTGTTTGGCCATTGTCACAGTGCATGTGATAATTATTTGGTCTGCCACTCAATCTGGTTTCTAGATAATGGCTAGTGTTTGTCACACAATCTGTGTCACGCAATCCATACCTAGGTGTGACATTGCCAGAATATGCTGAGGGGTGGCCTACAGGGATCTTCGAGAAATAAATTGGCAGAATTTTTAACACTGGGGGAAGTTTTTACTTTAGTTAGGACAAACTATTTCAATTTCCAGCATTTGTAAATATAAATTGGCTATCTTTTGTACAAAAAAAATCTAATAAATTTATTAGCTATTCTGCCATAGAAATTTCTCTAGGATTCTTAAAAGAAAAATAGAAGTTTGCGGCTATTTTACCTAAAAAAGAGAGCGAGTGTCAAAACACTGGGATGCCAACATATAAATATACTATGAATGTTGAATGGTGTTGATTCCCATTATTTTGAAAATCTTTATCTTTAATTAGCTTCAGATATACAAATAAAGTTAAATCTTTATGTTATCTTAGTTGTGTTTTACTGTTATTACCTAGCCTGTGTCACATCCAGACTTTTTCTTGGACTTAACCGAGAAAAAGGCCGGATGTGACGCAGGCTAAAATACCCTGGTCCCAGAGTGGCTTATTTTTTTTATAGGGAATAAATACATCTTATTAGACAGTTTGATGTGTAATATGGCTGGATATTTTACAAGTGAAACGCTGTATTTTGACGAGCCTCCGGCCGAGTCTAAATGCAATTTAACGAGTAAAATATCCAGCCATATTACACATCAAACTGTTTAATAAGTTATTTATTATCCAATCAAAAGGTTTTTGTTATTTTATAATGGAAAATATTGTTTTACTTCAGGGCTAGATAGACGAGTAAAAATATCGCTGGATATTTTTACTCGATCCAGTCCTACTCCTGCTATATTTTTACTCGTCTATGACTAGTTGGATAATAATACGAGTTTCAAACAAAATACATACAAAATAGTCCTCGAAACTACTTTAAATCGTAAAAATTCCTCAAACCTCTGGCATCCAGGGTAAGGCTATAATTACCAGACATTGAATCTGTTTAAAGCCCGATTTGGCTTGGAATCTTGAAATTGAGTTTCATACTAAAACTATATCTATAAAATGAAGTGGTTTTTATTAACCCTTCTCAAACTCATTAATAATTCATGAGGACAAAACAAAGGAAATCATTACCGTGAAGGAGGTTTGGATATGTGATTTTCTTTAGCATAATATCTGGCAAACTTGCTTTGAATTTCTCCAAGAATTATTAATGGTTTGAGAAGCCAGATCAAGCACTTGAAAGAGTGTTTAGACAAGGACTCGACAAGTAGCCAATGAATGAAAACAGGTGATTGAGTGACTATTTACTGGGCTACCTGTGGTAAACAAGCTAAGTGATTATAATACCAAATATTTTCAATCGGCTTGTTTCAATTATCTTTTTATTGGGTCATTTTGAAACCACTCACTGGTTAGTTTATTTTGTGAGTTTTATTAAATTTAATATTAGTAAAACAAAGTTAAGGAGGTAAAAAAAAAAGTGCAAATTGCGCACCAAACCGATGTGACAAAATTCAAAGTTTCAAAAATATATAATATAATACAAATATATATTTCAGAAAATCGCGCATACATTTTACATGCCGACTTAATTTAAAAATCGTTGAAACCAGGTATGGTAACTGTACATGTATCGCAACACCTTAACACAGTGAAGCAATGATTGGTTACAATTTAGCAGGCATCATACTGCTATTTCTATTTTGAATTGTTTGTAAAACCTCTTCAGCACATCCCCAGGATAAGATACAGACATAACCACCATGGCCATAATTATGGATCATCGATTGACAGCTCTCATCCCGTTCCACCCGCAGGCTTCCTTTGCGTGCGGGACGGGACCCGACCTTTAAAGTCAACCGCTGACCAGCCATTAAGCCTTTCAATGGAGGGTAGACGGTGTAGCATTCGCTTAACATTCGCTGGATTACAGGGTGGTTTATATGCAGGGCGGAAGGAGGGAGTTCAGAATAAATGGTGCCAATCCAATATTTATTTTGCGATAGACCTGCAAAGAAGAAAACAGGAATTATAAGTTATTGCACATTGGTAGAGCAATACCATGCAGGATACAGGTGCAAGAATATATTATACATCAAGCGACCATGCAATCACAATGCAGAACACTGGATGGAAAAGTATTGTGACGGATAGTGCCTAAGTCAGTCACAATGCAAGATATACTCAATAGAGATTTCCGATTTAGCGGATAATAGGCGGAATAGGCATATAAGTAGTGGAATAGGCATATAGTAGTGGAATATACTAATCCAAATCCGCTAAATCGGAAATCAGAATGCAAGCCTAGAATAGGACCTACTGCAAATCTAAGAACCAGCCAATATACAGGATACTCCACAACAACATAAGGAACACTAAACAGCCAATCAGCAAACAGTATGCATTTTTCTTCTTGTTATCTTGAGTTATGAAATACACCCATTTCAATAATCGTAGTCGTAATCAAAGGTACAGTCTACACACCGAAGCCTGCAATGGATGTTTGTATTTCTACTCTTGTTATCGATTTATTCATAGCATATTTTGGTTGTAAGTATTTGTTTCGGCTGCGACAATAGGTGTATATTTGAAATAGGTGTATATTTGGTTGATGACAACTATATTGCACACCAGAGAGTCAGTAAGAAGGGAGGGCACGCGTTGTTACATCGTTATAAAGGGAGCTGTACACGTTAGTGTTACTAAGAAGCTGATGACCCTACCTTGTGGTGCTAAGACGACATGACCTTTTGTCTTGAACTCATCATCATGCCAGTGTGTAATACAGTCAATAACAAAATCAGGTAGAGATTTATCGTTTCTTTCACAAACAATGGCTGCTCCTGGAAACCAAGTAGACCATAAACATTGTTATAAGCACTCTATTATATCGCATTGTATTTTGATTATTGGAATAATAGTATCGCATTGTAAAACTGCAGTCCAGTTTTGGAGTTCTTCGTTACTCGATATATTGTAGGTAAATTAGTCAAAGATTTGAGAACCAGTCGATACTTCCATTTGTGTTGATGTAGCTTAGCCTGTGTGCAGCCGAACACATTACCTCGGTAAAGTTCAGATGAACATAACCGGGGATGCATCACTGTCATTATCAGCTCCATCATCATCATCGTCATCACCATCATTACCATCATTACCATCATCATCATTATCACCATCATTACCATCACCATCATTATCACCATCATTATCACCATCTATATCATCACCATCATTATCACCATCTCCATCACCATCATTATCACCATCTCCATCATTATCACCATCATTATCACCATCTATATCATCACCATCATTATCACCACCATCATTATCACCATCATTACCATCATCATCATTATCACCATCATTACCATCACCATCATTATCACCATCATTATCACCATCATTATCACCATCTATATCACCACCATCATTATCACCATCTCCATCACCATCATTATCACCATCGATCTTTACTATCACCATCATTACCATCACCATCTCTACCATCATCACCACCAGCTCCTTCACCATTGTTTTTCTCATCATCATCATCATCATCATCATCACCATCACCATCATCTTCATCACCATTAAGTTCATTATACTGACCTGTACTAGGATAAAGGTCTTTATCTCAAACCAATTCTCTGGATGCAAGTCCAGTGCAGTTCACAACTAAATCAACAGCGAATTCTCTTTTAAGAGTTTCGACACGTTCTTTGAATAAATCAGTGACGGTTCCTTGCTGGAATCGAACCCCTAGTGACTGACACTAAGGAAAAAGAAAAGAACAAAGTTGGAACAAGGCCGCATAATGCTCTAACCATTACTTTGGTGTACGACTTTCTGCGAACGCCATCGATTCCGACGTCGGCTTGTTTTGAAACTCATGTTTCTCTACCGTCAATCATAATGATGTAGTCTTTCGAGATCTCCTGAACCAAATCCCCAATTCAAACGAAATACTTACCTTGTGTTCAAGTTGGTTGACAGTATTGAGGTTGATTATCGGTTTAATTCGTGGACGGAATCTCGTAAACTGTTCAGCAAAGTTTAGAGTTTTGATTGACGGAAGTAAAAATGCAAATTGAAAGCCGTAACCCGTGGTATGAGAAGCTGTATGACTTTAGGTTGAAAAGATAAAGACCACTTACGTACATAGTTGTGCATTGTAGTTAATCGTGAATAAATCAAGTGCGGTTTGTAGCAAGATTGTTAGACAAATCTGCAACAGTCTGGTGAGTTCTTTGTCCAGGACAGAACATGCATATATCAGACTAGCCAGATTATGCATGACACATTTATACACCAAAAATACAATTGTTTCAGTGAAGCAATCAGCCAATCCTGGTCCATTGATGCCTGGTGATTACAACATTGACATGACAGGCTTGACACAATGCAACTTGACACAATGCAACTTGACACAATGCAACTTGACACAATGCAACTTGACACAATGCAACTTGACATGACAGGCTTGACATGACACAATGCAACTTGACACAATGCAACATGACACCGGCAATGCAACTTCACATGACAGGCTTGACATGACACAATGCAACTTGACACAATGCAACATGACACCGGCAATGCAACTGGACATGACACAATGCAACTTGACATAACACAATGTTTTAACTTGACATGACACAATGTTATAACTTGACATGACACAATGCAACATGACACAATGCAACATGACACAATGCAACATGACACAATGCAACTTGACATGACACAATGCAACTTGACACAATACAACATGACACAATGCAACTTGACATGCCACAATGCAACATGACACCAGCAATGCAACTTGACATGACACAATGCAACTTGACATGACACAATGTTATAACTTGACATGACACAATGCAACTTGACATGACACAATGCAACTTGACATGCCACAATGCAACATGACACCAGCAAAATTACGACACAATACAACATGACATGCATAGAATTAAACTGTTGACTGATCATAAAACTGCACATCTGAGGGTGTACGTATACAAACATGCATGCACCAACACACAAGAAGTTTTTTTTTAATATTTCTCCATTCTGATATTATTCTTTTTATAGATCAAGATAAAATATTTTATTGTTGTAAACAATACACAGCTATGCTTACAAACCTTTCTCTTGTAGGATATGATGTGAGTGACGAAATCCTGGAACAGTGTTCATTGCATTCATATATGCACTGTTTATGGGTGAGGCAAGTATCTACAACAAATAAAAGATATCCATAGAAACTACGAATAGAGCGCACAATGGTCTACATTTGTATTTTCATATGGGTGTACGTCATGTCGTAATATTTGTGTCATGTCTTGTCATAATATTGTGTCATGTTGTATCATTGTCATGTCATGTCGTATTGTGTCATGTCATGTCGTATTGTGTCATGTCATGTCGTATTGTGTCATGTCATGTCGTATTGTGTCATGCCATGTTGTATTGTGTCATGTCATGTCGTATTGTCTCATGTCATGTCATGTCGTACTGTGTCATGTCATGTTGTATTCTGTCATGTCATGTCATGTCATATTGTGTCATGTTGTATCATGTCATGTCGTATTGTGTCATGTCAAAAAATATTGGTGTATTCCATGCAAAATGTAAGGAGGCCTCCGCTATGTCACACATTGATCTTGTCACTGCTCAGATCTTAAATATTCTCTTGAGAATAGGAAATAATATCGAAGCAAGAAAGTAAGCACAGCATTCTGGGTATCAAACATTTTACTAATCGCACCTTATAAATAGTAGGGGAGAAAAAATTCAGTAACCCAGTGAAATCGCTTCCAAATGGCTTCAAAGTTATCAACGTGAGTCATTTTTATTCATAAAAACTCAAATTTAGAGAATTCGAATTATGGCCGTTAAAATGCATATAATATGTATTAATGAGCTTGGGCTGCCTGTGGTGAACGCATAACAAGCATTTGGGTTTCCTGTGGAATACGTAACATCAAAATGGCGCCCAGGGATTGTGGTTTGAGGTTCGGATTGAGTGATTTCTAAAGTCTCTAAATGCTGTTGTTTTCCGACACTTTGTTTAGATATTTTTGAATCAAGACATTTTCTCTGTAACTATGCTTTCTCAAGCCAAATGGTGCCATTTTGGTAAATTAAGCGATGGTTTGTTGGTGTGCTATCTAGCTGTGCGAAGGTCTTTACATACAACAGGTTTGTCTGGTTAGAAATATCATTAAACGATCCTTATTTAGTCAAAACATTATATGCACTTGCAATGTTTGTCTATTACTTCTTTCTGCTTTGGAAAATGATTGACATGCAATCACTAAATGTGCAAAATCAATTAATCTGTCACTCGCTATACATCGATTCCAACTTTGGTGACCTGATGCATGCATGCAGTTTGAAAAACTATTGCTCTTGACAGGCTGGCTTGAAATTGAGGCTAGCCAGTCAAGAGCATTAGGAGGTCGCCATATTTCGATTTGGTCATTGTTTGTTAATTCATTCATTAAATCATTCATTCATTCATTCATCCATCCATCCATCCATCCATCCATCCATCCATTCATATAAACAGTTGACTCTCTCGCAAGCGACCACCCTTGGACCAGAAGAAAGCGGCCACTTACGAGATCAGAGATGGTTGCTTATGATAACCTTAACACAGGAAGAACCCCATCGCATGAAGCCCAAACCATGCATAATTTGTAACATGTCTGGACACATTATTATTTCAACATTACTGTATGTTAAGTAATGATCCTTATAAAAAAATAGCACTTCCTTTTGTTCTGCAGCATTTCACTTTCCCCACATCCAAATTGTGAGGTTTTTTCTAATGGGATGTATTGACATGCATATACACAGCAAGTTAAGAACAATTTGTGTTTACGTGTTTCTGCAAAGTTTTTCATAGAGTTAAAAGTTTTACCAATCAGAGGAGTCAGAGACAAAAGAAAGGAAAGGTAGACAATTTGCAGTGTTCCCCACATAGAATTTCTCTATA
>JAUPMH010008238.1:0-11054 GCA_032270665.1 Metridium farcimen
CTAAACAGTTGAACAAACTTTATGATTTATATGATCAAAGAATGAAGGAAGATATAGACATTGCTATTCATTATATTGACCAAATTAAGGAAGAAAATACAACTATACTCAAGACGAAATAATCATTTACACCGTAGCTGCCTTCACAGGATTTAAAACCATTGTTAACATCATCGTAATCATTGTGTATTGTAGAAGACCACCGCCACAACAACACCCACATCGACGTCGTCATCGCCAAAACTGAATTGATTTTATGAATTAATAAACATTGTACTTTAATCATAGATGTATAACCGACGTTGTATCCTCTGCCCTAACAGACAGAACGATAACATCACCATCATCGTGTTGCCCTGCTGTCATGCGCAGCTCCACGAGGGCTGTTTTCTGAAACATATAATCAATGGAACATTGAGATGCCCTGGCAGGTGTGGACACATGCTGTGGCCCATCAGTGACGGTGGTCAGGTGTCCACACCCAGGGGATATACCCCTGTTTTCCTGGAACATAATGCGACATTTGTAGTACCTAGGGGGCTCTACCCACCTACGAGCCCCAATACACCGTTTAAAAGAAATTAGAAGACAACACACTGATTTAGAAGATAGAAGAAGACGAATAAAAAAATACATTTATAGAGCCTTTAGAATATTTTTGTAATGCATGCTAACAATTTATATTATAACATTTATTCTTTTATATTTTTACATATTCACGTTTATATTTTTATAGTTTAGAAATTTATATATTTGTATTATCATTTTATATAGCTTAAAATCTTTAATCAAGAAATACGATGTATCGGGAGATACATCAAACTAAGAGGGGGAGTATGTTACACTACGACTCCCTACATTTTTAAGTATTAATTATTGATTTATCAATTTCATAATTATGTCTAGTAATTGCTACAAGCATAGACAAGTAGTAATCGTTTTGGGTTACTCGCATTTTGTTATTCAAGATAATTATTTTAGTTTCAAGTTCGGAATCGTAACGTTTTGAATAAGTCATTGTAATACTTAGTTTCGTTCTTGTCTTAATTTTGTAAAGAACTGACTTAGTTTTAAGTTATGGCGCAGTTCATGAATCAGAGTTTTAAATACACTTGTAGTCAAGTGCGTACATAACGTACATAGAACCAACGGCACGTTGGGAGTTCTGTTTGGGTTATGTCTCACACCTATAAATCCGATATATAAGTCCCAGTCAGTCGAAGTTAGAAGCACAAAGAAGAAGTTTAAAATAAAAGAAGTTTACAAAGAAAGAATTAAAGGTACGTTTTCACTGCTGCGATGATCCCGTAGTCCAACAATTGGTTCGAAGGATACCTTACTGGCAGAAAGCAAAGAGTCGTCTTAAATGGTAGCTTCTCCACATGATCGCTCTGTTATTCAATGCATATTAAAAGTCTTCTTTAATATTTTCGACACATAACATTCCCTATACACATAACCACGCTTTCTGGAAAATCTATAAGGTTGTTGGATCCACAGAGAAGAGCTATTTATGTGCATAAGATTACAGCTGTTATGCTGTTATGTTATGATATCTGCAAGTACAAGTGGTAACCATGGTGACATCAAAGTCAAAGGCCTAGTCCAACCTAAAGGTGCTCGGCCGATTAACATACCTAACGCGGTTCTACTCTATTCGACTGATAGCTCATCTCAAAAACAAGAGGTGCCCATATCAATTGGCCTATCTAAATAAAACCAAGTAAATCAATGGTCGGTCTTTTACACATCCGGCGCCAATTTTCCCGCCAATAGTCTAGTGTCGTCTTGCGCGCGCGCTTCGAATTATCTCATTAGATTCTCACAACAAACAAGCAAACAAAATCATGTTTGAGTCGTTTTTACGCTATAATAACTTAAAAGAAGAAAATTTCACCTATTCTCCTCCACTTTTATTGTATTTATGATCAGTTGTACATATTGTGTAAAAATAATTTGAATATTTTTTCAAAGAAAAAAATTAAAAACATTTACTGCGGTTTTGGACTTTCTGCGAACTCAGACATCTGAACGGCTCGTTGTGAAATACGTTTTTAGCTGCCGCCAATCAAGAATTTAAAAGGTACCGACTAATTAGTTTTGATTTGATTGACGTTTTGATTTTTTGGCTAAAAACGTGTTTCACAATAAGTCGTGGGAATGTCTGAGTTCGCAGAAAGTGGAAAACCGCAGTAAAGATTATTATAAAATAAAATAAACAAAATCACTTATTGACGTGTTAATCTTCTATATATAGCTAGCAAAATCAAGTGTCCTACTAATAGGCCGTTTGCGGTAATGTCATACTACTACAAGTACCAGAATGTGTTACGACTTATATTCTAACTATTTAGCAAAAGAAAGTGAGCAAAGCATTCTGGTACTTTGGTATGACGCTATATAATGCAAATAGCCCATGGACATCAGTATCGTTCGCGTTTGTATTCCCTTGTAATCTCCGTGTATCTATAGTATTCTATTCACACCGGTCTCACTGTACTCATGTATGAGAATTGGAGAAAACCTGGCGGAGCTCTCCAATGGACGATAAAGGCGAGTCGAGGTGAAAGGGTGGGAAGGTGGGTTTAAAAAAAACAACAATAGGAGAGCAACCCCAGGTCGGGGAATGGAGAGCACAGCAAGACCATAAATACGTAGGATATGCAGGCTAGATACCGTAAAGCCTACTCCAGGTTTGACCAAACTGAGTAGTATGCTAATTAATTTTCACACATTTATACTAGTGAGACCGCTGAGAATAACTTTTAAACTTTTCCAAACCTTTTACATTTTTCATTTCGAATATAGCCCTAAATCACTTTCCTCGACTTTTTTTTATAACCGCTCTCGGCCACCGTACTACATAACAGTCCTACCGATGGTGAGCATTTCTGCTGTTATGATATCTACAAGTTTGTAAACAATATACACCAATATACAAATCGTCGCAGCCGAAGGTACAATCCCGACTCTAAAGCCTGCAAAGGATGTCAGTTACAAGGACATAATTTGTGATTTATTGCACGTTGTTTAAAATAAATATTTGTATTTATATCTACCACAACAACAACTTCAGCGTTATATATGGTCGATCATATAAAACAAACACGTACGACCAAAATATGTTATGAATAAATCGAAAACAAGAGAAGAAATACCGACATCATTTGCAGGCTTCAGAGTGTGGAATGTGGCTTTGATTGAGACGACGATTTTATACATATTTGGTTTTGTTTCATGCATTCTATACAAGTACTTAGAAAATGATCACTTCCACTCAGCCAATCAGATGACTGTATTAAAGTGTTCTATATCCCATAGTATCGAAATATAGTATTCCACTGGCGAGGCGTTTTGTTATTTATTGTTTTGCCCACCTCGTCAGTGAGATACTATATAGAAGTTCACAATGCATTACAAGTACTATATAGTAAGCCATTCTTCGTGGGTATGGTCATATTCTAAGACAGTTAGATAATCTAACCCTTACATAATGATCATAAAATCAGTACTGTGTTATCTAGTGTCTATGTCTAGTAGGTTCATGTTGTTCTTAGTGCTCTACCAAGTGTCATCACGAAGAGTGAATATCTTTTGAAATCAAACAAAATCTAATATTTACACATTCTAATCGATCTATTGTAAACAAAAATGGTTGTAGCATTCTTAATGATAAACTTATCATGGACGCTTCTTGCTACAAGTGTTTACCAGGAGTGTTTACTATAACATTTTAGTTTTTACAATCTCAGTTGTCATCGCTCAAACCACACCATTTTTTCAACCTCAATATACTGAGGGGGGGGGGACTCCCTTCAAAAATGGATAGGGGTGCTCGACGGACGGTTTTGAAAATGACCCTTAAAGGTACGCATAAATTAACTCAGATACTGATTTCAGACCCTAAAAGGTACGACCACGTTTAAAAAATTTTCAATATGCATAATCTTAAGTTCGAAAACTGACCCTAAAAGGTACGGTGCCAGTTCGAGACCCTAAAAGGTATGCGAGGGTCTTATTTTCGACCCTTAAAGGTCCGTCGAGCACCCCTATCCATTTTTTAAGGGATCTCTCTCTCTCTCTGATTCTCATTGGCCTCACACTTGTTTCGACTTCTTTCAAATCTGTGTAACTTTGACTGAGTAGCTTTAAATATAAATACATAATCATTATCATAAACAATGCTATCATGCATCATCATCATCATTATCATCTTCATCATTATCATCATCATCATTATCATCATTATCATCATCATCATCATCATCATCATCATCAACAACCAAATGTCTTCTTCTTCTTATTATTATTATCATCATCTTCTTCTTCTTCTTCTTCTTCTTCTTCTTCTTCTTCTTCTTCTTCTTCTTCTTCTTCTTCTTCTTCTTCTTATTATTATCATATCATCATCATCATTGATCATCATCATCATCATCAACACCAAATGTCTTCGGGCCAGTTGTACGAGGCCTGGATAGGTTATCCATTGGATAAGACTTTTACACTCTAATAAATACAAACCACTTTATTCTGACAATTATCATATTCTAATAAATTCTGAATAGACTGTGTTACTCCAATCTTGCTATACTGACACACTCTACAAAAAAGAATTACAAAAAAATGTATATAATATTTATTTCGTGTGAAATTTAAGAAAACCCCACACATATACCGCAAAAAAAAACCACGATAATTTGACTATTTCACTGGAGCCCACACATATACCGCAAAAAAAACACGCTAATTTGACTATCAGTCACTGAAGCCCATCCAGAAAATACTCAAATTTCTACAACTTATGACTGGCTTATGACGCAATCATTCCAAAACCTAATTAATTAGATTCTTAACATTTCAAATGACGGATTTCCAGCTTAAACGTTTTCAAAAATACATGTACAAATTGCTGGAACAACGAGATTCCTTACATAACCATAAGCTGAAGGATTTGTAGCCTAAACTCTTTTAAAAATATACACTACGTATGACTCATACTGCTGGCATGCAGGGCCGTTTATTTTGGGAAATACTCAAGCTGTAACACCAACGATTAGAAAAGATTAAACCACATAGAATAAACACAGGATTTTAGACATATGGAAGTTGAAACACTGCGTTGGTCCACGGAATCGCTCGTGTTGTAGTTAGATAAAGCAACAAAGAGTTTGTGTAAACGTGTTTATATGCATACATGGAGGTTTACAATGAACTAGTAAGCGAGAGAATTACAAATGACTCATTAATTTTGAGTAAACGTTCAGTGCTAACAGAAATAGCAGAGGTCTACGTATATCAAAATCGCTCGTGTTGTAATAAGATAATTATAGATTGTGAACGTTCTACAAAAAAATAGAGAAAGAAGAAAATGAAAAAAAGAAAAATGATGAAAGAAAAAATGGCTGCAGTTCTGGAGTGAAAATAATGTAATGTAAACAATAAAAGCTTTTTTTAAGTATCTATGTCACGTGACCACCTATATATTGCCACTTAGAAGCATGTTTTATCGTGTGTATTGAACCTATATTCACTTTGTCTTCTCCTCGACTTAACTGGCAAATTCTGCAAAGCGTACAAAATCAATAATAATAATAATGATGATAATAATAACACGATATATTGATATAAAAGTTAGATTTTAAATAAAAAAACAGTAGTATATGGCCTTAAATCAACTCCTATACTACACACAATGCTACTGAAGGACAACTTTAATATTGATATAAAAGCATATTTCAATACCACTTTCTCAGTAATCCAGCACCACTCGAAAGCTGCGTTTTCGTTGGTCCCCTAATACAGTCCGCTCGCTATTCATGGCGTAGAATGCCTATTGTTTCGAGGACATATTCAAATTAGGCGCCCCGAAACAAAAGGCGTCCTATGGGGTATTGTGATTAGTCAATAGCCATCACATGATTGCTTTAGTATGTTGTCAATCATGTTGTGATTGACAGGATACTTGTACCTTTAACATTTCATTGCTTATTCGTTGCTAAGAAACCAGCTATCAACAATTCAAAAAGAAAGAGTAATTTCAGAAAGAGTAAACTCAGGATATTTTGTTTCAGTTTGTTTAAACCTTTACTAACATTAAAACCTTTAATATCATAATCATTTCGTTTGTTAGTAATCGAAGCTTGTTTAAACGTTTATATATTATCAAAATCAGTTTGTGTTTGGTTATAGGTTTAGGGGGGAAAAAAATTTTGTTTGGAAAGACTAGACTAGTACTCTATTGTTTTAAAACCAATTCTAAACGATGTTTCGATTTGGTGCTGGATATATATTGCCACCTTTTTCACAGGTTTTTAAAAACTCTTTGACACTTCTATAAAGTTATTCTTTTGTTATTTTAATTGCCCGTGACCATAATCGTTTATTAGGTGTTATTTAAGACGAGTATTTCACGCTAAATACACAATAGGGGGCCTGTAAACATTGCCGTATATAGCAAGCCAGTATCACGGACGTGCTCTCATGCCCAGCTTCCCGCAAAACACCTTGTCTGTCTAGCTAAACATTATCAGAGCTCAAGCATTTGCAAATATTTGTATAACTGGGTAGTGGTGGGTGCCTCCTTATGACGTCATCTCACGCCCAGACCCCAAGCCACTTTGGAATACGAATGAAATCACAGTGAGTTCAATGAATTCCAACCCAAATTACTTACGTTGATACAATATCGGTATTTGAATTAGACGTTTCTCAAAGGAATGAAATTCCAGAATGTTTTTTTAGCTTAGGATTTTAGAATTTCAATCACGAAGAATTAACGCTGAGACTCTGCCCCTCAATTTGGAAGTCTGGATAGATTTGGTACTTAATAGTTATGTAATCTGATCCGACCCTCCTGGGTCAAACCCGATAACATCAACGTATATAAATAGCTGACAGTGTGTTCCATCAGCATTAATTGAACCTAGAACAAGCACACTGAAGCAAGCAAACTGAGCAAGCAACTGAGGTCTTCAAGATATTATCTTAATTTTACCTACTTTTTGAGTACTTAATTAAGTGAAAAACGCAGGTTTAATTTGGAAGTACTGGATTAAGAAAACGATGGAGCTTAACAGTGTATTTTATGGTGTCGTTCTGCTTGTTCTGAGTTGGTCATTGAGCGAAGCGAGAAGTCTTGGCTCCAAGGTAAGATTTTAGGGACTCTGATTTATCATTTATTGAAATGTTATGTGTTAAACTAGACTTTTTGGGTTAATTTAGCAAGTGGATTTTCTTTAATTTTCAATGCTAAACTTTTGGGCTTTTTTAGAAATAAAATTCCACGTGTTCTTGGATACAATTAAATGCGCGCAAGTCATTCCAATTTTGACTTTCACGATAGTAAATACCTGTGTGCTTTCTGGACGAATTTCACCACTTAAATCACTATCTTTTTAGAATAAAAGTTGCAACATTAATTTAAATTTTTGCGTAGTGCGTCCAGGTTTATTTTGGCAGCGTTGTTTTTCACGTTGCTCTCTACATCTGTGTTCGAGTGTAATTTCATAGGCGCGCGCTTACTATCATAACATCACTCAAACAAATTCAAGATGTATGGCCAAAAACGTGAATGCTATTTCCGTAGCTTTTCCTAATCAACTTAAAATATCGGAATTTGTTTGTTTAGTAAGAGAAAAAGTACAATTGATGATGGAATTGTTTTCGGTGCAGTTTGTGAGGTTTTTGCTGCACATATAGTCTCCATATGACATTAGTAATGTACACGGTTGAGGTTAAAACTGCGTTCGACTCCCACCGAGTAACACTCACCGATATTGGGAAGATATAAAACCGCAAAGGAATTACAAATGATTTTTATCTTTTTGAAATAGTCCTTTATAAGGAAATCAGTCTTTTTTGCTCTAAGATAAGTTCAAATCTTTCTCTTTGGGGGATTTTTGTTTTAGAAATGTTTGTTTTGTTTCTAACGGTTTTAATTTTCGCAAAAAGAACATTCTAGTGAAATTTTCTCGTTTGAACGTTGTTCTTTTCGTTGAATTCATTGCATATTTTAACTTTGATTTTTTTTTCTTGAAGACTTGGATTTACTCCGATAAGTAAACGTTAATAAAAACTTTCTTAGGAATGTTGAACATTCTAGTGAAATTTTCTCGTTCTTTTCTTTGAATTCCTTTTTTAACTTTCATTTTTTTCTTGAAGACTTGGATTCACTCCGATAAGAAAACGTTAATAACATCTTTCTTAGGAATGTTTTCACTTTAGGATTTTCAAGTTTAACAATGCGTAGGAGTGAGGGCCGTTATACAAAACGGGAAGTTCTAAAACAAAGTTGCTGGATCGGAAAAACATGTTTACTTTTTTCATGTTTTTGACAGCAGGCTACACAAAGTTTTGAGTGTGTTTGCGTAGGTTGTTGAACACTAGAATAAAAAAAAAAAACCTTTGAGGTAGAAAAACATCACTTTAGAAGTTGCAAAAAGGGATATTTGAGTGAGGAGGAGTTTGTTTTTAAATCAAAGTGCGTCAATTCTTTTATTGTGATGAATTACAAGGAAGTTGATTGAAAAGAAAAACGAACTAGCACAATAATTATTATTTTTGTTTACATTTGTTTGGCATTTTTTCTTATAACTCTCCCTCGCAAATGCGTCAGAAATTCTACATTGATCAAGTGTTCGATTGAAATCTACTTACGGTGATCGAACGTTCTTCCGGTTCAAACTTGTTGTTCATCTTGTTAAACATACGAGTCAAACACTGACTATTTTTGGTGCTGTTTTTCGAGGCCAATATACGTTCTAACTGCTCGAAAATTCTTGACCGATCAAGTGTTCGATTGTAACTTACAAGGACTCTCAATGATCAAAAGTTCTTCCGGTTAAAGCGTGTTATATCTTGTAAAATATGCGAGTCAAACACTGACTATTTTTGGTGCTGTTTTTCGAGACCAATATACGTTCTAACTGTTCGAAAATTCTTGATCGATCAAGTGTTCGATTGTAATTAATTACTTACAAGTAATCTTACGATGATCAAAAGTTCTTCGGTGAAAGTGTGTTATTATTTTGTAAAATATGCGAGTCAAACACTGACTATTTTTGGCCCTATTTTTCAAGGGCAATATACGCATTGAAAGTTCATTGTTCATTAAGTTTTCACTAAAGCGATCAGATTAACACAGATTACACACGCATTGGTGATAGACTCTCAGCTCTTGACAACTAATTCAACGCTGCTAATTTAGTGATAGTGGATGTATCACAGACCGTTGTACCAAAGACGCCTTTTAACCTTTGTTGTGGAGCCCCCTCTACAAAACGACCGCAACGTTTTTGCCTGCGTACGTACTTTTAGAGAAACAATAATTACGTACAGACGCAAGCGATAGTCTACGGATTTTGAAAAAGTTTATAAAAAAGACCACCGCAAATTTACACTTACGGTTTAAGAAACAGACATAAAACAAAAGTTAGATTTCTTTTTTTGTTATTCGCTACGTTTTTGCAGCTCTTCCAGTTAAACTAAACGCAACAGCTTCCGTAACGCGCACGGTTGTTTCGTAAAAGATGTGGCACTCGTTTCTTGCGCTAAAAATCTGCAAACGTAAAAAGAAACACGGGTGACCGAAAACGCCGTTTACGTGTGGACGGAAGGCGTCAACGGATAAAAAAAATATCCGTTTTCAAAAATACCCGGCTACGTGTGGACAGGGCCTTGTTGACGTTCCGTTGCGTTGCGTTTAGTTCCAACATCTTACGTTGCCTGACACTACTCGTTGCACACTGCTCTGTATAATTTCCGTAACGAACAAGGACGTAAACGTATCAGCCTGAAATTCTTCGTGTGCGCAAATTTACAGACATAATCAACTAGCGTGATTCATTTTTACAATCGATTTAGCAAATTGAAAAGAAAATTTAACGTTTACGTCGCATACACGAAGCGTAGTGCTCCGCATGTAAAACAACGTAACTCGCCGTAACGGTGTTATACGTAAAAACGCAACACCTTAAGATTCTCACAAGTGAAAAGGTAAAGAGAAGTCTGCGTCAAAGTGTCGTATAATGCTCTCACAATTTTTACTATTCGTAACTTGAAGTTTTAGAATTTACGTTTACGTTACGTTACGTTTCCATAAGATGTTAAATGGAAATTAGCGAGTAAACTAGTATAGGCTGCGTCGGTGTTTGATATAAACGATAGGTAATAGAATGAAATTTGTAACACTGTAAATGTTGACTTAACTTTACGCGATGTTACGTTACTTACAGGCAGACACATATTTTATAGTTAAAACGATATGTATACTTGTATAGTCTGGAGAGCTTTTAGTGACTTCACGTAAGCCCACGCACGTCAATTAACAACGTAAATCTCTGCGCGCAATGCTGATGACGTTCCAACTACGCTTTAAAATACGCGAAAAGGATCAAACTATTGAGCTCACAGCGAATTTGCGGCGCAAAATGCTACGTTTTTTAGCTGCGTGCAAGGCCGGTCTTTCTAGTATAGTCCGTATAGTGAGTGACCTTGAGTGGATATGTAGTACTGTGTAGGCACTTTGCCAGTCCATCTAGTGTTCCTGATTTACTGGCACAGATGGTGGTCAACCCTGGTTTAAAAAATTACTTGATCTTTTAAGTCTTTTAAACTAAAAAATTATCGGTTAATCTGGAACGATTCTTGTTGTCCAGAAACTATGTTCTGATATTTTAACATTGACACCGTTCAATTGACATTGCATGTACCGATCTATACCGACCAGCATTGCAGTTGACTGACCAGCATCAGATTGTACTTGACCGACCAGCATTGCAGTTGACCGACCAGCATTGTAGTTGACCGACCAGCATTGCAGTTGACCAA
The DNA here is from genome assembly GCA_032270665.1 of Metridium farcimen. Taxonomy (NCBI): domain Eukaryota; kingdom Metazoa; phylum Cnidaria; class Anthozoa; order Actiniaria; family Metridiidae; genus Metridium; species Metridium farcimen. The sequence continues at coordinate 10,828 of JAUPMH010008238.1, forward strand.
CCAGAAATATTGTAGTTGATCGACCAGCATGGCAGTTGACCGACCATTATTGCAGTTGACCGACCAGCATATTGTAGTTGATCGACCAGCATGGCAGTTGACCGACCAGCATTGTAGTTGATCGACCAGCATGGCAGTTGACCGACCAGCATTGTAGTTGATCGACCAGCATGGCAGTTGACCGACCAGCATTGTAGTTGATCGACCAGCATGGCAGTTGACCGACC
>JAUPMH010008349.1:0-11053 GCA_032270665.1 Metridium farcimen
ACTGTGAGCAAAGGTAACAAAGGTAGTCTATTCATATACAAGCTACTATTAAAATCCTATGTAGCCCGCATTGAATACTAGTAAAAGTAAATATTGCAGTGAGCACAATATTAAGTATGAAGTAAACAAATATATGATATGTAACATAAAATGAAAGAGCACACTTTTAATAAACAAAGTTCAAGCAGTCATTCAGTAGGGCCTGCAGATACTCAACATCAGCGTGTAGCAGCTAAACGAAGCAGGGAACAATTAACATCATTTGTGTGATCATCATCATCATTCATCCGATTATTCTCCATGCATTCTGCAATGTAGTGCAGTACAGTCTATTGCAGTGATATCTGTAGTGTGATGTATTGTAACACAATGTGACGTGTTGTGGTGTATAAAATGTTCATAACATGTATTTAGTGTTTATACTTGTCTATAATCTTTCAGATGATGGTCAAAGAATTGACTGTAGGCGTTGACAACACTGGGATCAAGTGTGGTGTCATTGGAGAGGTCGGCTGTTCCTGGCCAATAACACCATTTGAAAAGAAATCATTACAAGCATCAGGGATTGCACAGGCAGATACCGGGGCTCCTGTCATTATTCACCCTGGTCGCTATGAATACGGACCAGTAGAATGCCTTCGCATATTGCAAGAGGCAGGTGGGGATGTTCAGAAGACTGTTATGTCGCATCTTGACCGTACCATCTTTGATCATAAGACTCTCATTGAATTGGCTGAAACTGGATGTTATCTTGAGTATGACTTGTTTGGACAGCATATGGTACACTACCCAGGAAACCCAGCCGTAGATATGCCTAGCGACTCACAGCGTATACAACTCATTAAGTTCTTGATTGACCAAGGCTACGATGATAAGGTTGTCATGTCACATGATGTCCACACTCGGGATAGACTTCTCAAGTATGGTGGTCATGGTTACGCCCATATACAAGTGAATATCATTCCTAAGATGCTGAAAAGAGGAATATCACAAGAAGTCATTGATAAAATACAAATAGCCAATCCTAGAACCTGGCTGACCTTTAAGTAAAGTACAACATTGTAATACTTTTTAAAGATTGAATAGATGTGAAACAAAACAAAACGGTTTAATACATAATAGAAATTAATTGCTAATGTTTTTTAAGTTGGTTATTATCTTGTGGGGGTATTATTGTCTGTTTGGATGGAACAATAAAGATGTTTTATTTGTTATAAAGATGTGAAACAAGAAGTAGTAAATGATTTTAAACCAAATAGAAAATAATTGCTTATTTGTTTTTAGGGATAAAGTTTGTCATTATTATCATGTAATGTTTTATTGAATGGAACTATAAAGGTTTTTTACTTGTTATAGATGCAGTTTTTGTTTTCTTTACTCAGTTTAGTGAAAATAAAGACAGTTTTTGTGCTCCTTACTGGCGTTCGTGATATTCACATGAAGATCTTGCGCGATTGCTGAAAAAGACGACCGATGATCAATGTCGGGCAACTCGACGAACGTCAAAAATTCACTGTTGTCATTCAAACGGTGATGATGTTTTGTTTTTGTATTCAATCACTTGAAAACACCATGCATTGCGCTTGAACGAAAATACTAAAACCATGAAATAAAAACAAAAAGTTATTAAATAAATATATCTCATTAGAATGCAGTTTGATGTTTTTTTCAATCATTTTATTGAGTGATAACTACAACATAATAAGAAATAAAAAGTACAAAGAAAATTGGGGAAAGCGGAAGGGGAAAGCGCGAACGGGACTCTAAGTCCCATGCTAGGCGTCTCCCGCTTTAAATAATGCATAAAAAATAACAGAAAATTACATAGTGTTACTTGAAAAGATATTTATTGTTAAAAAGAACTAGCTAATTAATACATAAAAATGAATCTAATAAAATCATCTGTGACAAGGACACTAGCGAACCAAGAGCATCAAAGATGTCGTCTAATAGAGATATGTAACAAATTTATGACATATCTGTTAATTTAGTTGACATGGAATTAGCTGAATTGCCTTATACATTTTTACTCCAGTTGTTCAGAAAACTAACAGTACTGATCAACTGACACAAGTTTAACCGATTGTTTGTCCATGTAAATGGTTAATTTACTGGGGACTTCGGCCGATAAATTAAAGCCCTCGCGAGTCATACATTTTTGCGGCTCTAATTTTTCGCAAAAGAACCAACTTGTGTATAGCAAATTAACTTGTTTGTAATAAACCCCTTTGTAATATTGCTCTTAAACGACATAAATAGTTTCAAAAATGAAGAAGTTTGTATAGTTTGTTGAGATGATCATTATGTTTCATCAATCTTTCAAAAGATTTGAATTACAAAAATCAAGATCAAATTGCCAAGTGAGAATTTCTAAATTGGATATTTTGATAACATTCCTAGCCAATCAGTTCACGCCAACTCGGAAAGACAACAAACTTTATAACATGTTTCAAATTTTGTTTTTCTCGGTCACCAGAAAACGTTGTAAAACGATTGTAAACAAACAAGAAATTGTGCTCGCAACCTGCGTTATTTTGATCTTATAAACCACTCTTGTCCCTGCACGCCTTCTAGTGCTCTAATCGTGCGGCTTTGAACCAATTGCAAGAAATATTGACCAAGTTTATTTTGATTTTCAACCAAGAACAAAGGATTAGACGGGAAGAATGAAACGTCAACTACAAAGGTGCTCATTCAACTCTTAACCTCCAAACGTTTCGCACATTTTTTTAGTTCTTTTTGAAATGTTTAAGAACTTATTACTGAAGCTTTTGCTTCTAGGGATTGTCGTTTCTTTAGTTGTCGCTGAAGACAAGCCAGAAGAAAAACACGAAGATAAAAAAGAAGAGCACCATGAAGATGAACACGATGACGAACACGAGAAAGTAACTCCTGAAGAACACGATGAAGATCACGATGATAAAAAGGATGAAGATCATCACGACGATGATCACGATGACAAAAAAGATGATGACCATCATGATGATGATCATGATGACAAGAAAGACGATGATCATGATGACGAAAAGCATGATGATGATGATGACGAAGGAGACCATGAAGATTCCAAGGACGAGGATGATGAAGAGGATAGTGATGATGGCGATGGAGGACATTCTGAACACGACGCTTTTCTAGGTAAGTTTCTTCACTTTTATCGTGTTTTTATATTTGTAGAAGAGCCTTTAGTTTAAAGACGTGTGCAAAGCGGTTTGAAGTCGGAAATTGAGCCGAAATACAGTAGAAAAAGTTACAAGTTAGAGATGGTAAAAAAGCAGCTATACACGAACTATATTATATTTTTTTCATATAGATATTCATAGTGTTAATGTTGACAAAAAACGAACCTAAAATAAAACTTTACATGCAAATGTTTATAGAAATTTTTAATTAGAAGTATTTATTGTAAAAAGCCAAAGAAACTGAAAAAGAAAATTTGGAGAAAAAAACGGAGAAAACGGGATCGGATTTCTCCTTAAGTTGCATGATCCTCCTTCTACAAAGCCAGAATACCTGGCCTAAGCCGTTAGATCTATGTGAGAATTTCTAATGGGTTTTTCTGAGCTGTGTTTTGCTGTGCAATAAAATGAGGTTATAAATGATCTCTTTTAAATCATTAGTATTTATTAGCCGCATCATCATGATCATAGTTAATATTAACTATTGCCAAATTATTATTTCGCACTCTAAAAAAACTTTAGAAAAGGTTTTTTTTATTACATTTACTCTTCCAAACTTGTAGTAAACTAAACTTTTTTCAATCATACTCGTTTCTCATAAATTATCATTAAAATAACTAAAGAAAGAAAGAAAGAAAGAAAGAAAGGAAAAAAGCGGCTTTAAAAATAACGTTAAAATCTCAATATTTTGTGAAGCCATTAATATTTTATATAATGGTGTACATTGGTCACCAGGGTATTTTGCAAGTGGCAATGTAGTTTGGTAGTATCACGTCATCAATGTTGAAAAAAACTCATTTTGTTTTGTTATTGTTACCTGTTGTTGGTTTGTTTTGTTTCTGGTGGTGTTTTTTTTTTCCAGTTTTGTTTATATTGCTGGTGTATTTTGTTTTGTTTTGTTCCGTTCCGTTTTGATTGGGTTCGTTTTGCTTTGTTTTCTTATGTTGTGTTTTGCTTTGTTTTTTTTTGCCAGTTTGTGTTTATTTCTTATTTCGTCGTTACGAATTGCTCTTGAGTTAATTGTTTCTCTTTAATTTTTTTCGGGGTGTGTTTTACGATGGCTTTCAATACAGCCTTCTTTCAAAGCAGCCACTTTCAGAACTTTCGATTCGGTTCGGTTCGGTGCGTTTTGTTCTGTTGTGTTTTGAGTGTTTTTTTTTTGTTTGTTTGTTTTGCCAGTTTGTATCTATTTCTTATTTCGTCGTCACGAATTGTTCTTGAGTTTATTGGTTTTTTTTTTTGTTTTTTTTGCTGTGTTTTTTTTTTACGATGCCTTTCAAAACAGCCACATTCAGACCCAGCTTTCGACTGGGCTGTACCACTGCAATAGTTGATCGCCACTCAGTGTATTGATGAATATATTAACCGTATTTATTTGTTGCCATCACTTAGGCGATCAACTGAAAGCCTTCCAAGATCTCCAGGATGAAGATGCTAAAAAGAAGAAGCTCCAAGAGTTAGTTGTTAACGAAGTCGATTCCAACAAAGATGGCTTTGTCACTGAAGATGAGATCCGCGCCAGACTTTTGATGACTACCAAACAACAAAGAAAACACGAGATGAACAATACTATGATATCTCATGATGAGAGTAAGACAACAATACTTTACACTATAATATTGTATATATTTAATTTAATTCCCAGAGGGAGGAGGGGGGGTGTCACTTAAATACTTCTTGGGAGTATTTGCACTCTATTGGTTATAGTTTTCCCAGTGGGGAAGGGGACAGGAATCTTTCCGTCTTGATACAAACAAGTCGTGAAGCGACGAAAAATTGAGTCAAAATACACGAAAGATACTCCTTGGAACTACTCTTAAATCGTAAAACTCCTCAAACCTTTGATACCCAGGTTATGACAACAAGGGATAAGCTTTTTAAATTATATAACTGCATGGCAGGAAAAGGTTTATTATGTCATGTGTTTGTGTTCGATATAACTTAACGCGGTTCTGTCGTTACATCATAGACAAAGACGGCAAAGTATCATGGGAAGAATTCAAGAAGCACCACTATACACATGAAACTGACGACAAGGAACAGGACAAGGAACAAATGTTGGAAGATGAGGAGAAATTCAAACACGCTGATGCTAATGGTGATGGTGGTCTTGACTTGGATGAGTACATCGCCTTCTATCACCCTGGAGTGAGTATTGATTACTTACTAGGAATTGTGGGAGTTTATTACTTTCAAATGTACTATTATAATCACGCTTGAGTATGGATGTTTACTTCTAAAATACTGTTATCTGTAATTCAGGACCATTTAAGGTCATTTAAGCGCGATTTAGTCTGAATATTAGGCTCTCTCCCAAGTTAATTCCCTCGGAAGGATTGATTCTCAGGCTAAGCGTGATTAAGTAGGCTGTTGTAATTCCCATTAACGATGATGATGATTGTGATGATCATGGGAAGCATAATGATAATGATGAGGAGGATAATGATTATAATAATGACCATGATGGTAAAGATTGTGATAATAAATAATGTAATTAATGATTCAAGCAAAATTTCATCAAACAAAAGACTTTGTTCTTCAGTGAGTTGTTATTTATATACTTGTATTTATGTTTCTTAGGACGATGAGCGCATGTCTGCCTTCGTCATCGCACACACCCTCAAGAAGTACGATGAAGACAAAGATGGTACCTTGTCCAAGGAGGAATTCTTCAGTAAGTTTGATTTTTAGCACCACTTATATCAGCAGCAGCAGCAGCACGACGACGACCGCCACCATTATCATTGTCATCAATAACATCATCAACATCATCATCGTCTTCATCAACATCATGGTCATCATAATCATCATGATTTTCAATAAACATCATCATCATCAACAACATCATCATCGTCTTCATCAGCAATATGGACATCACCACCATTATCATCATCAATAACAACAACAACAACAACATCATCTTCATCATCGTCTTCATCAGCATCAACAGCATTGTAACCATCATCATCATCATTACCACCACCATCATCTTCATCATCGTCACGGCCATCATCTTGCCAATATTATTGTACTCAGTGCCTGTTCTCTTGTTTTCTCAGAGTCTTACAAAGATCTTAACAACGATGCCAAAGAAGAGGTGGAAAAAGACTTCACCAACAGCTACGATGCCAACAAAGATGGCAAACTAGAGGTCAACGAAATGAGAAGATGGCTGTTCCCTGATGAGGACATGTCTCATGAAGAACCACCAGCCATGATGAAAGAGGCTGATGATGACAAAGATGGCAAACTATCCATGGATGAGATCCTTAAGAACTACAAAGTATTCGTTGACGACCCACATATTGAAGGATCCGATCATGATGAATTATAAATGTTTTCGAACTGCATTGTGGGAAACCACGAGAAAAGATAATGGAGGAGGACTGGGACGGAAAGGGATTTTATTTTGTATTTCATTGAATCGATAAATCGTTTATAATCGATACTAAACATCTGCAATCGATAACTCATCGCTTTGTGTTCGATAATAAGTTGGTCATAATCAATTGTGATTCGCTTATAGTCGATGATAAGGCGGTTGTAATCGAAAACAGCTCATTTCAAATCGTTATTATTTCGTCTTTAAACCTTGCCAAAAAGTAACGATATTTAAAAACTAACTCAAATCTTTTTTAATCATTAATTAATACAAACCTTCTTTCCACCTTGCTAATCTAACTTAATAAACGCACTAATATTTAATCGATAATTAATCCTTTTTAATCGATAATCGTTCGATTATGCTAATGCTCCTAATGAAACAATAACTAAAAATATAATAATTTTAACAATAACTAACATTACTAACATACTAACCCAAAATTAATCAAATTAACAATTAACATACTAATCTACTAATTTACTAAATAAAATACTAATATAAATTGCTACTAACGAATGGATTAACTAAGTCTATTTATTTTGTGTCACGGATAACGTGCAGCAAAATTTGAAGGCGAATTTATTTTTAACAGACTAAACTGAGACTAATTGTGATGTGAAATTTTAGCCAAATAAACAATTTATTATAAATAAATAGCGAACTTTTGATTCACTAGGGGTGCTTTTCATTTAAATCCATCGGCTTGGTTCAGGTGAGCCGTCGATAGAAAATCAAGTAAAAAAAAAAAATGGCGGACCGAAAAGAACGGGAAAATCAATCAGGGTCTGAATGGGGGGGTCCCAATATCAGTTAACAGCTAAATTTTAGCAATTTTCTCAGTTATCAGTTAAATTTTTCGGTTCTCAGTTAAGCCAAGCATTAATTATTAATTCTTATTTTAATAATTAACAAAAACATATGCGGTTAATAATACAGTACTTTTTACCTCAAATTCGTCATCTGCATACATATTACAGATACTACAATGACAACATATTACATTTTATTACTTGACATGCTGCAATTTTGAAGTGAAATGCCCTAAAAGACACATTTATTAATTAAAAACAAAGAAATATCAGCTAACAGTTATCTTGTCGATATCAGTTATCAGCTATAAAAAGACACGGAATTCTCAGTTTAATTTTTAAGCCGTTTCTCAGTTAACAGTTAACCCCATTCAGACCCTCATAAATGGTAGACGCGTCAAACCGGAAGAACAGAAATGAGCGGGAAAAGGAATTTTCAGTTTTCCTTTCCCCCCCATACTAACGACACTGACCATTCTATCGTTCAGTATCAAAAAGGAATAAGCAATTCAGATAAGCGCCGTATTTAATTAAAGTCGACATAATTAGGAGATTCAAGGCAAATTTATTTTATAAGGCGACTATTAATTTCGAACTAAGCATTTTGTTTTAAAACATTTTATAATTAAATTAACGAAACTACTAGACTATTAATTTGCTTAATATAAACCCTAACCCCATCCATACCACAACGGGCCCATAACGCAAACCCGATACCTTACGTTACCTAAATGTTCGGCCTATCCTACTATATAACACTAATTAGCCTCAGTCTAGGTTTGCCTTTTCTATCTATGGGTCTATCGTTGTGTCAAGATTACACATGACGTAATGCCACAGTAAACCACCTATCAATAACTACTCTATGACGTAGCCTGAGTAAACGCATTAAGTGCGTCTAGTTATTTAGGGGTTAGAGACTAAAGTGAGTTCTTTATCGGCAAATACAGGCACGCGCTGACTGTTCAATGAACGAGAAGTTTTAAATACTGCAAGAGGCCGTACTCGGCCGTTCCAACATCTGGAGATGTAAGGTGTCGATGAATTGCTGCTCTTATCGCCATATGAGCTGAACGACTGTAATGTTTTCCTTGAGAAACTCTCAGTTCTTGGCTCGGATCGAAAAGGGCCGGCAGGAATGCTCGTCGTATCTTTTAAGGGTTGCAAACAATTATATACTTCAATATTTTTTTAATTTTATTTATTACTAAAAAGTTGTTATCGACTTATAACTATTGTGGCTATGTTATTTGCTAGTATAATGTTTGTGCTCTAAATACAAACCATAATACAGTGAAATTTGCCATAATATGTGATTGAGGCGAATCGCGAGATATACATGGTTGCATGATGATTCAATAAAATACAACTGACGAACATTTTTATCAATTTTTAAAGTGAAAAAATAGAAAATGAAAAATACATTTCGAAAAAGTTACCTAATAAAATTGCTATTATGAGCAATTATGTTCTAGTGTGAGCATTATACTGTTACATATGTACTGTCAGTTTCACAGTTTATGTACTTCTATTCCATCGTTTTTCTCGATGACAACTCGCACGTTATCATCAGGGACCTGGAACAAACAACATAATACACTATAAGACACAATTCAACATATTGCTATTTAGTATCAATACACAAGTGATTATAGAAAATTCGCGCGCGGTGATTGGTCGAGAAATCTCCTACAGCGTTTCGCGCGCTTTTAGAAATAAGAAAATAACTGTTTTCTTCAAAAAAGACTGGTTATTTTTTACTTTTTGAAATAATCACTTGTGTATTGATACTAAAACAATTATCCACCTCAGGCTCAATGAATATCGATGAGTAAACTCCGTCTCGGTTCACTGTGGCTCACTGTGATATAAGCATAAGAACGTAAACATACGGCAGGCATACGGAACCTTTCGAAGGACGAGGGGCCTGGTACTTGACTCGTTGCACACACATTATGCATAGGCATATGGAGCGAGAGGGGGGGGGGGGGGGGAGGTAGTCGATAAACCGATACAAAATAAGCCCAAAAGAAAGAAAAGAAGTTGCTTTTGGATAAGGCGAAAGCATATAATCGTCAGAGCCAATGGTAAATATATTCGTTCTTGTCTGCAGTACATGCAGGGGCTCACACTTCACAATCCTTATGCTTGTGCTTACAATGTCCTAATGCCACCGTGTGCCTTAGTTTAGCAAAACGTACAGAGAAGATATGGAACTGTACGCTTTGACCTATATCTACAGTTGAATCTCTCCAAGCTTTTTAACCTAAACTTCATGAATCACTAGCTCAGACAATGTTTATGATTTTAATGCAACTAAGGGGTTAGTCAACGAGTCTGGATCAAACGATAACTCTTTTTAAATACTAGACAGCTTCGAGAGGTTCACCTGCATGTAGCATGCACTAACAAGGTATATGTACCTTCGGTCGGCCTTTGTTCCATTAGTGCTATACCACTCTCGGGACTAGAGTGAATGAATGGAGGTGTCTATAGAAAGAATATATCAAAACAGACTTGTGACATTCGTGGCTTAGTGTTTTGAGAACCAATTCTGGTTAATCAGAGCTTGTTAGCTAGGAGAGGTTCAACTGTAGAGGTTAGGTCGTGGTTAAACACTTTATTGAATCACCACGTAAATTGTGTTTGGATAATTAGAATATTTAAACTACATGGAATAGAGACAAGATGAAACAAGGATGCGAGGTCTCTGGGAATCTAACTCGTGTCCCCTCACACCGAATGCCGCGCACATATCAACTGTGCTAATAAACTGTGCCATCCTTGCTTCTTCTGCAATCCTATCACGTAATATAGAATAATATTTAAAGCTATTTAAAGCTACACGGAATGACGAAAAGTTGAAACAAGGATGCGAGGTCTCTGGGAATCTAACTGGGGTCCCCTTGCACCGAAGGCCGCGCACTAATCATGCAACTGTGGCATCGTAGCTTCTTCTGCTATCCTATCACGTGATATATACATACGGTCGATCAGACCATTCACTCTTATATACATACCTCCCAATAATTCTGGTCATCATAGAGCTGATGCTCTTCTGGTGGCTCGAAAACACTCAGCTTAACGATAAGACCTGCAACAAGATCATAACGTCATTTAAAAACATGGCTCTTTCCTGCTCCTGCTCTTTCTTGTATGATGCAAGTAAAATAATAAAATCTTTTTTTTTTTAAAACGTCTCAATGTATTTGGCCAGACACAATTGTCCTACTATTTGGGGAGACACAGACACACACTCACTACTTCTACATTAGATATTTTAGCAGACAATTCTGCAGGAAAAACCGTATAACCCGGAGAAAAACCCTCGTGGCATTGGAGTGGACAACACGTCATACAAGCTATACTCACACATAGAGTATCCATGCACGAGCCGGGACTCGAGCCTGCACCACAACGGTGAAAGCTAGGCGAGCTGTAAACCAATGTCAACCACTACAGGACACCCGTGTTTCTCCCTTTGACCAAGTGGTAGGTGTGATCGGCGTACCTTTTAGGGTTAAAATATTTCATGTGCGAACCTTTTAGGGCCCTTTTAGGGTTATATCTCGAAATCAGTTACGTAATATGACTCCGTACCTGTAAGTAAGAGTTACATACCGAGAATGGAGGCTATAAGCCATATATATCCCGCGGGCCGCAGGCCCAAGGGATATATA
>JAUPMH010008460.1:0-11044 GCA_032270665.1 Metridium farcimen
CGTACAGTGACGTATTTTGTTATGGTTTTGCCAACCAACCATTGTTATTAGAACAAAGAAAATTAAAAAATCTATTTTGAAAGTGTTGGCAAATAACCATCACAATACCAACACTTGTAAACACTACGCTAACCTATTTAGTGAGCGGTGTTATTCACATTATCGTTTTTCAGAAAAGATTCCCAAAATTTGAAGACAAATGGAGGTTGCCAAGATAGTGAAATGTAAGTACTTCTATCACTTAGTCAAACACCGGGAATTCCATTAATACCCATCCGGTTAGATATTCGTTTTCAAATGGTAAACGATTCTGAGCAGACAAACCCCGAAGAATTGCAGGCGAGACTTTATCAAGAGTCGAAAATGGCGGGAAAAGTCCGAGATATCCGAAAAATTTCAATTGGAAAGGCGCGTACCATTTGTTTTCCAACAGGAATTTCCTGTTCAAGAAAAGCACCAGTTTGCCTAGTCTCTCTGTGTTGGGCTTCCCGTGTCCATTCCCACCGATGGGAAAGGACACAGGAAGCCCGCCACTAAAAACGGCTGCAAGGGAGAGTACCTTCTTCATTTAAACACCAATATGCTCATCCATTACCGCTTTCATTTCAGGGAACTTTCAAGGATATGAAGAAAGATTTACTTAATCCTGAATTTTATAAACCACAAAGATGATATATAGGGTCCTTCTTACTCCATCAAACATCTCTAACATTGCTAAGAGTAAACAGTTTTAAGAAATCAAGCCCACAAGTGGGACAACACTGTCAACAGCCCACCTATTACTTTCAAAGTAGAGTACAAACATTAAAAGCGTGAAATATATAACTAGTACTAAATAGTGATATTTTATGCTAACTCTATTGTTTAATTAGCACTATTTAGTACTTGTTTATTATACTACTTGTATAATATTTATACTCTTATCAAATATGACTAATCAAATGCTATGGCAGATCTTTTATGATTTTCCCCCTCTTAATGAGGATTAGATTAAAGTCAACCAAAGATAGAAAGCAAGGAAATGTAATGTCGCAAAACGACAAAAAAAACATTTGCAAGCATTATATAAAATATGTATTTTTAAATTGCTTGTTAATTAGTGCTGATATAGCATCAAGCAAATAAAGAATTTGGTATGAACAAGCAAATAAAGAGAAAAGGCACGAGTGCCGTTATAAAGAATAAATTAAAATAAACTTCGATCAACAAGCAACCTTTTCCTCTCATGGGATCCCTTTGTCATTTGACTGAGGGGGGACTGGTCCCCGGCAAGAAATGAAGGGGTTGCCTGCCAAAAATGGACACATTTCCAGCTGCCTGCGCATGTTGTTCTCCTCCCCTCTTTCTCCTGTAGGGCCTCAGTCCCTCCCGGTCACTTGAGACAGGAAGCCCAATAAAAGAAAACGGAGCAGAGATGCCTGCGGACGAGGCTTAAGCAAACACACATGCTTGCACTCTTCAATCAGAATGCATTACTTCTAATAGTTATTTTATACTATTTAGGGAAAAACCATGACAGCCCACAATACATCGATTGTTGCCCTCCCTGATATGTAGCACAATATACTTATACACTCGCTCAATGTTTTGAAACTGTATTGGCCTTTTCCAAAACTAGTAAAGGACTGGGTACTAGTTTCCCTAATTAATGTAATTAAGAAATGAACCTCATAATTAAATAGAGCGCATCAAGATATATAAGATTCCCGAGTTTGGTTGCAATTCTGACCAAGATACAGCCTCATAAAATGCCTAAAAATAGGAAATATATGGTTTGGAAGGTCAGGCGCCCTCCTAATCCATACATTCCTTTGTAATTTTGGGCAGTTTTGAATGGCTGTATTTCACTCAAAATCCAACCAAAAGCACCAAATCTCGGGAATCGTACATATCTCGATCTGCTCTTGTATATTATTATTTTTCAATTTTCTTTATTCATTTCTCAATTACTTTTTAACAGTATCGAGACCTTGTTCATTATTATTTGCGAGTTTTAACCCATCCCACCAAATGGTTTGTCCCTTATTGTTCACTGCAAGCACTCTTACACACACTTGTAATTGATTTACGATAAATACTAAATACATAGGTTAATAAGTACACCAAGTGTAAACATACCATGAGAAGTTAAATAAAATATTTAAGCATTTCCTTGTGTAGATTTTACTTAACATTAAAAGATTTTTGCAATTCATTCACATTTTATTTATTTTTAACACGCTATTTACTTTGATAAATATTTTCAGCCAAAGTCAACGTTTGTGTATCAGTATACTTTCTTTTAGAATACTTTAATAACTAGCACCATAGTCAGCATTTTTACTGTGAACAACATCCTTCAGGGTATTTGTGTTGATGTCAGTAAACAAAATCAAAGAGTTTTCAAGGACCAAAAAGTAATTTTAAGCACTTTTTTGCGGATAATTCCCTTGCGATTTAATTTAATCTTGTTGAACTTATGCAAAAAATGATACTTTAGCTAGAAATAAGGAGTTTTGCTGATTTTCTAAAATTCAAGTGCTTATCAAGTGCCCTTAAAAAACGTAATTCAAATTTAAGGAGTATCATAACTCTATCATCATTACTATATCATAAATAACCACCATCATAAATAAAATCAATCAATGCCATCGCCCTAAAAGAATAACTTTTTAATATACATTGAAAAAAAAATACACCATTCTTCCATCATCTTTGCCATCATCTTTGCCATCACTATCATCTCCATAATAGTTACAACTATCACCATCCATCACCAAAAAGCAACCACCTTTCACTGCAACATCCCTAAAAAGAACAGAAAAGGAACTATTAAAAATATAGCTTTGTTATATCTCATAAGAAAACTTTGACTTTACATTGAGCTCAGTGGTTGTTAGCTGTAATCACGTTTGATTCATACGAACGAGACTAGATATTTCATCACTGCTCAAGCAAACACAAACTAAAAAACACATGATCACTTACTGGAATGCTTTGCAATGATTATTTTGATTTCCACTGCAACACTCCTAAAAAGAAAAGGAACGATTAAAAATATAGTTTTGTTTAATTTATAAGAAAACTATGACTTTACATTGAGCTCGGTGGTTGTTAGCTGTAATCACGTTTGAATCATACGAACGAGACTAGATATTTCATCACTGCTCAAGCAAACACAAATGATATTATAATACATAATTGATATTAAGAAATGATAAACCCTTTCACAATTCTTGGGTCAATCTTAAAAGATAGCCAGGCCTTTGCATCAAAGCAAGACTAACATTGAGCTTGCAATTATAGAGGCAGGTAAATAATTGTCCCACAAGTTGTTAAAAGTTTTCTATCATTGCAAGCTCAATGCTCCTCTCACTTTGATGCAAAGGCCCGGCTACATTTCAAGATGACGCAGGAAACTATGAAGGGGATTATTAATATGTGAACAACTGGATAATTACCAAAAGCAGTCAGCAAAGTTTGGAAAGAAGCATAACACATCTGAGGTCAGCATATACTATAAAAGAAAAACAAACCTTTTTAAAGATATCTTAAGACTAGTTTTACTTGAAGTAATAATTTTAGATCATTTGACATCAGAGTTCCATCTTTCCACACTATTGTTCAGTACAGGTCTGTGGAATCATCATCATTTGAAAAATGACACTTGATTTGACAAAATAGACAATATATAATTACCTTCTTTAGTGAGAATCTTAACCTCCAAATTCTATGTTAATAACATTTTCCAAATCTGTAAAATAAGCAATGCAATAAATGTTAGAAATGAAAGTAAAAAAGTCAAAGGTTAAAATGTTATTAGCATTATAGCCAAATTTTTGCATCACAACCAGTAAAATGGGGATTTTGTGTATGTGGTAAGATCGTTTGGATTTGTGTAGTCTTGAGAAAGACTGTTGGCGTTGTTGTATGAGGTTCCAACATCCAGAGAAATCATCTCCAGAGTAAAGAACAGAAAGCTGTAGTGTTAATGATATGCCTGATTGAGTTGGTCTTGTTTGTTGAAAGGAAAAGCAGTGCTTGTCTAGGTGTTAGTGCACAAGTTGACATAAGCTCTGCCCCCAGACATACCAGATAGGAAGACAACAATTTAACTAAGTTGGATGTTAAAATGTAATTATTTTAGCTGTTATATTTTCTTATTATGGCCTCAGAAAGAGAGTTAATGAAATCCACATTAAATTCAGACATATGCTTGTCAAATAAACTCATCATTGGCCAGCAAGTAACTGATATAAAAATATTGTATTAATGGTAGTCATACTTTTGTGTTGTGCTGTAAATGTCATTTGTATGCAAAGAAATCAGATCGCCCATGCTAGTTAGTCTTCTACCAATGGTTCTTTTAACCCTGCAAGTTGATAAATTCCCATATTAGAAATGATTTACCAACAAGTATTATAAATAATTACAGTTTGACATTAGGATCACTCAGTAGTAAAAACAGAACATATCTTTCTTCAACGCCTTTGGCTCGAAGCGAGCTGGGATTATTCTAGTCATCATTGTGATCCGTTTTGGATTGTACGTTGCAGCAAAAAAATATACAACAGGTTCCCATTTAAATCTGTACTTTCCCATTTAAATCTGTACTTATGCAAATTGTGTTGATGTGTGCTAAACACACAGATCAACCAATCAGAGTATATTTTTTTCTGAAATGAACTTCTCTGATTGGGTGATCTGTGTGTTTAGCACACATCAACAAAATTTGCATAAATATTCATTTCAAAACATTGTACTATGAAGGCATACAAATGATTGTACTTACATGATCTTTAATTCCTTGAAACTTGTAGGAATTTCATAGCAATGTTTTCTTGCAATTTCACATTCTGATATAACACAAAATTAAGTTAAAATCTACAAGCACCAAATGAATAATAGCATTGCAGTATAGTAATAGATCACTCAGTAGTAATAAATAGAACATGCTTTCTTCAACGCCTTTGGCTCAAAGCGAGCTGGGATTATTCCAGTCATCATTGTGATCCGTTTTGGATTGAACAGTACTAATGTATGTTGCAGCCAAAAAAATAAATATTCCTTTCAAAACCTTGTACTATGAAGGCATACAAATGATTGTACTTACATGATCTTGAAATCATTGAAACTTGTAGAAATTTCATAGCAATGTTTTCTTGCAATTTCACATCCTGAGTAAAACACAAAATTAAGTTAAAATCTACAAGCACCAAATGAATAATAGCATTGTAGAATAGTAATAGATCACTCAGTAGTAATAAATAGAACATGTTTTCTTCAACGCCTTTGGCTCAAAGCGAGCTGGGATTATTCCAGTCATCATTGTGATCCGTTTTGGATTGAACAGTACTAATGTATGTTGCAGCCAAAAAAATAAATATTCCTTTCAAAACCTTGTACTATGAAGGCATACAAATGATTGTACTTACATGATCTTGAAATCATTGAAACTTGTAGAAATTTCATAGCAATGTTTTCTTGCAATTTCACATCCTGAGTAAAACACAAAATTAAGTTAAAATCTACAAGCACCAAATGAATAATAGCATTGTAGAATAGTAATAGATCACTCAGTAGTAATAAATAGAACATGTTTTCTTCAACGCCTTTGGCTCAAAGCGAGCTGGGATTATTCCAGTCATCATTGTGATCAGTGTTTGGCTACAAGAAGTTTTGAGAATGTTGTTATATGAACATAAACTATAGTCAAGTAGGAAAATAGCTGAACTAGGTGTTTCAAGTTCTTATGGTTTAATAAATAATAGACCTCTTTACTTCCATTCAACCATTTCAGAACATGTCATGCAATTTTTGAGAGCAGATTTTTCATATGTAAATGTTAAAAATCATGTTTATCATGAAATAAACATTCTAATGAAAGGAAATATTATTTAAAATAGGCAATTTTTATAAGGTTAAGAAGTCAACTGAAATGTTGACATGGAAATTGATATTATAAATCTTTGTTATTACCACGTAGGATAAATTTATTTTATTGTCACCAAGCTTTCGGACTTACTTCCATGGAAATTGTTTAATGGAAATTGCTGTTTGAAAAGTTAATGTTGCAAAAAAAAAAATCTCACTACAGAATATTGTTTTATGTCTACATATTGTAAGTACTTGTGTGAATTGAATTTTTAAAAAAATACCTTTGAAGGCATATGAATAATTGTTACTTACATAATGGTTGTGAAATCCTTGAAATTTGTAGGAATCTCATGGCATTTTCACATCCTGTTAAAACATAAACAAAAGTTAAAATCTACAAGTACCAAATGAATAATAGCATTGCAGTATAGTAATAGATCACTCAGTAGTAATAAATAGAACATGTTTTCTTCAACGCCTTTGGCTCGAAGCGAGCTGGGATTATTCTAGTCATCCTTGTGATCAGTTTATAATTGTCATTACAACAAAGATGCTTTTCCAAATGGTAAAATGTATTTTGAACACTTGGGGATTGTCAGAACACTCCAGAAGTGTCGAGAAGCTCTCTTCTTTTCGTCATGCTTCTCTTAACACTTCTCTCATGTTCATACAAGATGGGGACATTGGGGTTTGCGGTATTGGCCATTTTTTAATGTGATATTGCAGTAAAAGGAATAAATTTTTGTGGTAATGCAGGATTTAGGATACATGCGTTATACGATATTTATCTTTTTTTAAGCGGTATTTCGGTGAAATAAGCAAAATCTAGCGGTAATGAGGGATTTAGAATTCCTGTGGATTTAACCCCCCCCCCCCCCCCCCAATGTCCCCCTCCATAGAACCCAGTGTGCTATACTGCACACATCACACACTTTCTATTACTTTATAAATACCTTAGTACTTCTCGCCAAATACATTTCATCAACTCCATCATCTATGTAATTTCTAAAACAGATAAGACATCATTTAAGCAAATTCAACATAGGAAGACAAACTAGATATACATTAACTATTGATAGCATTGGTCTCTGTACGATAACGAGGTCAGCACTGATGTTCAGACATATGCTTGTCAATTACTTCTCTTCATCGACCAATAAAGTTATCTCACTAACATAGATATTTGTCACGAATCAGTAAATCATTTGCAAATGCTTAGCAATTCTTACTCTTAGTCGAGGTGATTTTGTTTTATTGAAGTCAAAGTTTATAGGCATATGATTAGCTGTTTTGTGAGAAAGGTATATTCCACATATCATTCTAGTTTTTATATTGCTTAGTCTCTTCCGTATTTACTACTACAGGAAAAATAAGGCGAGGGATTGCAAGCCACGTGACCAACCCACAATGTGCAGAAATACACCCCACCCCAAAGACAAAGTTTTTTATGTAAAAATCTATCAAACCCGTCCTACAACTTATTTAAAGTCATTGAATATTACAATGGAGAGTATCTAGAAAACGTTTGGGCAATTTTAAGTATCCAAGGAACATTTTTCCTTCTTGAAGAAGCGTGGTTTCTCTCTGGAGAAGATTTAGCAACATTTTGCTATATCCAAATCACATTTACACGGGAAAAACCTCTCACAAAAGAGGAAAAACCTTGATATTAACTTCTTATCGGTTTGAGTGATTGAAATACTGCCAAGTTTCTAAATAAGAAGCAAATAAAGTCTTTCCTCACCCAAGATGGCCGACTTCGCCACGTGGGGACATAATCTTCAACAGGCCGAAAAACGTCTCAGAAAGCGCTTCAAACCCTGAAAGCAACGAAAATCAATGAATTAACTTTTTAAACAACAGAACGTAACATATAATTATGGTATTAAAGTTGAAAATTGCCATAAATCAGTTAAAAAGAGCAGAAACCCTCACCTCACACGACCATGTGCTTTCGCCCTCTACAGTGAGTCTTCGCGCAGTGATTCATGGTTAGGCACAGTAAGCCCAGTTCCAGGTGCAAGCCATATCCCGGATGTAATGAGGAGCTCTGTTTATTTTAAGGTGGCTCACTACTTTATCAAAATGTAGTCAGCATTTTTTTTAAGAAAGGTATATCATACAAAATTTAATGCTGATTCAGATGGAACAATGTGGAACAAATAAAAATGGGTGTCCCGAGCCCGTTTCTGAGATTTGTGACTTTGAATAGTACTGTGCAAGTTTTCGAAAGAAAAATGGCAAAAACTGGGCTATGCACGAAATAATTAACAATACACCGAATCGAAATATGGCGGCCAATTTGAATAACAATTCTTCTTGACTGCCCAGCCTCGCATACATGTGAAAACTCTATTGTTTTCCAACGTGAACACGAGGCTAGACAGTCAAGAACAATAAGTACGCCATATTTCGATTCGGTCTATAATAAAGCATTTTTTAGGAAATCTTACTTGCAGATTGTTTTTGATATTTATTTAGGATTGATTAGAAATATTTGAGGGCAAGGTGAAAATAAGTAATATGTCTGCCAAAAATCTAGCACAAAAGGACATTTACATTAGCAGACACAGCACCTTTTTATATGTAGTAACTCGTTTCTCTCAAAACTCAAAACGACTTTTACCTGTACAAAAATGCTTGTTCAATTATGAAATTGTGCGATTTTTCAAAGATTTCTTCTGAAATTGTTCGTTGGATTCTTCCTTAAATTTATTTATTTTGTCATTTTTCCATGTCTCCTTCATTTATTTATCAATGTCTTCCTTTCTTCTTCCCTTCTTTTCTCAGTTTCATTATATATTTATGGAAACATTTCCCCCTAAACTTCACAATCCATGCATTTCAGTTGCCCAAGCAGAAAAAAAAGCCCTCTTTCCTTCTTTTTTTTTCTTCTTCTTTCATCATAAATTTTATGGAAAAATTATCCCTAAACGTCTCAATCCATTTCAAAAACAGATAAAAATCCAAGGAAGTATCCAAGGAACATTTTTCCTTCTTGAAGAAGCGTGGTTTCTCTCTGGAGAAGATTTAGCGACATTTTGCTATATCCAAATCACATTTACACGGGAAAAACCTCTCACAAAAGAGGAAAAACCTTGATATTAACTTCTTATCGGTTTGAGTGATTGAAATACTGCCAAGTTTCAAAATAAGAAGCAAATAAAGTCTTTCCTCACCCAAGATGGCCGACTTCATTTCAAAAACAGATAAAAATGCCCAAGCAGATAAAAATCCTTTTATCCCCCGCTTTCGTTAAATAAAAACCAATCCTTGATTACAATACAAAGAAAAAATTCAATTAAAAACCCGTCTCCCGATCCCATTACATACTTAGTCATTGCATAAAAGTGTATCAAACAAAGATTGTTAAAAGTGTTTGCTTTACATTTAATAGTCTAATAGTGGTTTATTTGAATTGGTACTTGTTCATCTCCGGCCTATTAGACTGTATTAAGTCTCTAAAAACAATACAAAGTGATATCTAGAATATGATTGGCTGATCCAAATCAGGTGACGTTTAGACCCTTGATGGCATCTGGCGTCGGTTTTTCAAGAAATCAACGAGGCGGCGGTACTCAGCCTGTTTCATCGATGGAAAATCCTGTAAAAGGAAGAGAAAAGGAGATTATAGAGCTTGCTCAGCTAGCATTAAACGTTGATTTTGAGTCCGAAAGGGATTGTGGGATATCAGTTATTTCGTACGGGTCAGTTAGTTTAATCTGTAAATGTCATAAGCCATGAAGTTGGGTGATGAGGGCAACGATCCAATTTTTTTTTTGCAGGATATTTTTTTCCCATTGTACGTATGTGCAGGAATTTTTTTTTCAACTTGCACGAATATTTCTTTTTTCATTGTTGCTGTGCACGATTTTTATTTTTTTATTTATGCTGTGCTCGAATATTTTTTGTGGATTTTGATTGTAAAACGGATAGATATCAATTAATCATCGCATGGCTGAATTATATTATATAAATGTACACTGACCTCAGCTGATTTCAATAATTCATCTTCATGAGTTCGTTTCAACGCATCCCTGCATCTCCCCAAAGCTCTTTTTCTCTCGCTGCACCCTCCGCCCATAAACGCACTTCCTTCGCCAGTTAGCAAGCCAAAAACTATCATCACCGTAACAAGAAGGATGAAAAATCTCGAGGCCATAATGAACAACTAATAATGTATCTTGCCTGAACTCGGTGACTTTCGAAATCGAAGTGATGAGTTAGCTCTTGTTAGCGATGGTTTTAAACCAGCATTGAATGACCATTTAATTATTTCATACTTATTAAAACTGTAGTTATTGTTTTAACGTGTAGTCTCAATTTGCTATTGTTGAACTAAGGAATCAAAATTTGCTCTTATGTACAAGGTTTTAAAAGTCCAACAAATATAGTGTTTTAACATGTAGTTTTTAATTTGGTATTGTTGGCTTAAGAAGGACAAGTTTATACTTTAGTAAAAGATGGCGAGGGTTATTAACGGAACTTACATTTTTAATGAATTATTAAATAAGTAGCACAAAGTTCATTTCATGGCTAGATTTCAGCCAATGAATACTAAAGAAAAATAAAAACGCGCGCACGTGAAGGGATTGCGAATCATGAATCAATGTTGTAAGATTATTACGCTTTCTTTGCTCGAGAACATGATATTTCAAGACCATTATTCGTTCTCCATATGGTGATTCAGCCCATGCATACTTTACTGTCAGCTACCATAAAACAGGGTCGTGACGAGGTATGTGGGATCAGGGATCACATGCCTGGGATCGGGGATCACATAGTCCGAATCAGCTGGAATCAGGGATTACAGAAGAGAGATCGGATCATATAAATAAATTCAGCGGTCAGGACTTTTTTGTTGGATTAGAGATAAAAATACGCAAGCTTTTGGGATCAGGGATCAAATTTTTGTGTAAAACGTATCAAAGATATGACTATTGTTCTGTTGCAAATATATGGTAATGGAATTGTTTTCAAGATTGCATACGGTATTTCTGATACGAAAACCGGGATCAATCACGAGAAAAATTCCCTCGTCACGACACTGATAAAAGCACACGGATATAGGAGAGACACAAGAGAAGTGTTAAAGTGCATATGACATGAATTTTTTTGTGGTCGTTTCTAGAAGAAGGATAGGTGCTAAATACGATTCCGATATCGAAATCACGATTAAAAGAACCAA
>JAUPMH010008571.1:0-11043 GCA_032270665.1 Metridium farcimen
TATATGCTTCCTTTACCTGATCTGCGGCAAATTCTGCACGGCTCAGACCGCTGATGGCTGCTGATACATCGGCACCGATTTTGATCTGTAAGGAAGCTACTGTACTCATTGCTTTTGTTTAGCGAGTTTTTGAAAATGTCTTTTGCGCATCTGCGCGTCCTGTTTTGCACGGATCTCCCGTCTCTGCTCATCCGTAAACTGTGGCCCTCGTGGCTCTGGTTTCTTTGCCTTCAGATTTTTCATATATGCGATGAAGTCTGACGGCATGATGTCTGTGACGTCCACTTCCTTCTCACCTTCGTAGCGTCTGCCATTGAGCAGCCACCAGACTACATACTGTGCCAGATGACTGTAGAACTGCCTGCGTTCGTTTTCGGCTTCTGTCCATGCATTCAGGACAGACATATGCTGATCATCATCAGGGCCGAGTGGCGGCAGTCCGGCATATGCCAGAAGGTCGTTTACTTTTTTTCTCCTTCGCCACCGTTTTGAGCGCTCTTGATCTCTACCAGTTTATTGATTACACTTGGATCATTGTCCAGTGCATTCATAAACTCATCATATGTCAGTGCAGGTATCTTATTACGTAGACATCCGGCTGCTATGCCTGAGGAATAATTTTGGTACATCTCTGTCATGGTCATGGGTGTGGAGATGTTGGTGACGAGACGCCCTGCCATATCTCCAAATATAGCCAATGACCGCGCCCCGTATCTGACAGGGTAGGGTACTGAGTCTATGATCACTGTAGGATCTTGTCCTATTTTTTCTGGTAACATTTTTTTGAATTTTTGAAAGTGTTTTTAAGTTTGAGTTTAAAATACCGGCAGGTCCCATGCTAATAAGGTCCCTGCCGGCGGCTGCTGCGGGTGGAGATATCTTACTACGATACGGTGCCAAACGTAAATGATCCTGTACCGTCTACTACTATGTTGTACTTTGCTTCTGATGCGTCGTCTCCAGATGCACCAAACTCTGTGATGTAGCCTTCGCCACTCCATGAGCTGTCTCCTGTGACGTCTGTGTCAAATCTCCAGTCCACCTTGGTACCATTGATAGCTTTTGTACCCAGGGTACGGTATCCGCCTGTGGCTGCTGTTGATCCTGTATCTGATTCCCATACATATCCACTGGATGTGAGAGATATCCTTTTCTTACCCAGTATGATATTGACCGCTCCGGGTGTGGTGGCTCCGGGGTCTGTATCCTTGTCTGAGAGTTCTTTTTTATCTACAGAGAATTTGAGTGAGCATGAGTCAGCATGGCCGACTCCGACTCCATCTATCCACACCCTGAGATTGTGTCCTAATACATATTCGCTTGTTAAGGCCATGGCTGATTATTTTTGATGGTGATTTAAAATTTATTTTTACGTGGCTTTTGATTTGGTTTTGGTACTGTTTTGGGTGGGCGCGCAGCTTTGCTTTTGGATTTTGTGGGTTGTGGAGATACTGTCACATGTATATCCGGCTGTGTATCTTCTGCTTTGCCCGGTCTTATGGGCTCATCTATTTCTTTTGCCTGACCTGCATCTATCAGATCATCCGCCAGTCTGTTGCTGGCAGTGAGTGTGGTGTCTACTGCGTATCCCTGCGGATTGGCTTCTATGATGATGATGTATTTGCCCATGTGCTATGATATGGTTTGATTATAAAATATGCGCCAGTCCTGATGGTCGTAAAATCTCTTACTCTCTGTGGTGTATCCTGCCACGGATGACAGCTCATGTGCGCTTCGTAGTGTGGCTTCTGCTTCTGTGATCTCACGACTCGTGCGGAGCTGGTGTGTGATGTGGTCGCTGTATACTCTGCGCTCTGCCAGTGATGAGCTATATATGCTGATCTGGATGCGCATCATGGATGTGACATGCGGCGTGGCGGCTATATCTTTGTTGCTCCGTGCACCATCAGTGACGTGACTGATCACGGCATAGGTGCTTACGCCTGTAGTCGGTGCCTGGTACCAGTAGACATTGGCCACTACTTCCTTCAGCTCTCTGAGTATGATGTCATCAATATACATATGCACAAGTGAGTTTGGTAAAAAATACGTCTATGTCTTCTATACCTCGTATGTACAGGGTGTGTGTGCCCCATACTATCTTGTCCTGCGGTTTGATAGGGTAGCTGTCTTTGCGTATGATGATCTCATATCCCTGCTCTACTTTGGTCTTATCCTGCTCCGGACCTGATATAATCCTGAGTCTGACCATGGCCCATAGTGTAGGTCCTGCAGTATAGGTAGCAGATGGCGCGCCTGTAGTGGTATCATTGTACACACTGACATAGCTGATCGTGATGCGATCGCGCAGGTCTGCTATCTTTATTTTGCTTGTAAGACTCATGTACTGGCTATGGATTCTATATGTGACTTAAATTTTTTTTCCAGCGACCGTGCGATGATATCTGCATTCTGGTCAAATGTCTTTCGGAACATGGCGTACTTCGGTGTATCTTCAGTGCCATACTCTATGTATATGGCCTTCTCCAGCGGTGTAGATATGGTGTGTCCCCACTTGCTGTGCTGCCGGCTGGTGATGCTCTTGCGCGTCTCGCCGGTGAGTGTTGGTGTAGCTGCTCTGATTTTCTCTGTGAGTGCATTGGCTTCGGGAGCTATGATCTCTGCAGCTTTGCCGCTTGCCAGCGATTTTATGACCTTACCGAAATTCTTTTTATAATTTACCGCCATGATCTTTTTGTTTTGATGATTTAAAAAGATCGAGCATGCCGGTGATTTTTTCTTTTATATTTGTCCACAGATTGGTACCGGTGACGGCTTCTATATTTTCAAAATTAGATTTGAGCTCTCTGATGCTGATGGTGATGGATACGATGTATACTATAGGAAAATTTTCTACCATACCGAAGCCTGTGGATTCCAGAAATGTTTTGCGGAATAACTCTGACAGTATGATGGCTATGATATACAGCGTCATCTTTTCTATACTGCGGCCCAGTCCTTTGGAATGTATGACTTCTTTTCTGTATCTGGCTGCTCTTACTCCTGTGATCAGATCGCACACTATGAGCGCAAATGCCATGATAAGAAACGGCTGCACGGGCGCAATAAATGAAGCTACTGCACCGAATACAAGACCGACGATGGCAGTAATAGAATCTATCTTAAATAAATAAAAATGCTTCATATGTGTTTTTTGACCCGGTGACGGTTTAGTATATTTATAATTGCACTGTTTTTGGGTGTCTCTCCATCACCACGCAGGGTGTACATCTGTCCTATTTTCATGAGTATGGCAGGGACTACGCGGTCTGCGTGCTCGTATCTGCGGGTAGTATAGCATATGGTCAGCATCTCATACGGGACCAGATCGCGTACACGGATCACATCATAGGCACCTTTGAGCACTGAGTAATCAGGGAAGTACTCTCCGTCTCCGTCTGCGGTGGTGGATGTGATGTCTATAGCCTTGTCACTATTGACCGGATACATGAGCATGAAATCTGCTGTGTCTCCCGGATCTGTATCAGGATACTGGTAATACATGGTGATCTTACTCACACACAGGCTGCGCTGTATATACATCTCACACCACTGGGTAGCGGCATCGATATAGGACTGGATCAGGGTATCTTCTGCGGTAGAGTCTACCTTCAGATGTGCCTTGGCCAGTGCCAGCGATACCAGCGCCGGAGCGGTGGTGTATTCCTGTGTATGTGTGCCGTGTATCACTTACTTTTTATTTGTCGTTTTGGTGACTGGTGTTTTTGGTGGCAGTTGTGCGAATGCTGCATCCCACAGTGTGGCTATCCTGGCGTGTCCGCTTCTTTGCATACGCTCTGCCAGATCCTGATCTACTTCGTGCAGTACTTCACCGTTTTTGCCTGTGATGCCGTACTGTCCTGTTAGGTCTAGTGTGAGTATTACTTTTGTTGCCATTTGTTTAAGTTTTTTGACCTGCCAGCCTACTACGTAGTGGTCAGACGGGGTTGAGAAAAATCAGGACACGACACTGAGACGTGTCCTGATTGCATATCAAAATTCACTATTATGGCCTATGAGTTGGTGCCTGTCAGGTTGGTGTATGCTTTAGCAAATGCTTTTGGATTTGCAAATACCCAGTCCCAGAAGGATACCAGTTTGAACTCCACACCAGCATTGTTGCTGTATGGATTTACGATGAGCTCTCTTATCGCCCAGTTTGCTATCACCAGCTGATCCCAGTGACCGAATGCCAGTCCTAGCAATACGCCTGATGCACCACCTTTGGTAAGATTGGTCGGCATGAGTGTGGTGGTAGCTGCCGGATAGCCCAGTAATCTGTCTACAGAGTCCATAGACATGATGAACTGTCCTGATCCACTGTCTACTTTTTTGGACTGTAAGAACTGACGCACGGTAGGAGATATGATAAATCCAGCTTTGTCAAAGCTGGCATTATTGTTCTCCGGTGAGTTGATCATTTCTACAAGCAAAGATCTGGTCAGGTCTTCACCATTGGCAGATGTGACGTCTACGATGTCTGCTGCATCAAAGATACCGTACGGGCTGTCAGTGTTGGCGCGCTTGATGATATTGGTATTGATACAGTTTTGCTCCGCTCTCTCAAGGGTACCCCATAGGATACGGTCAGACTCAGGTCCTGCCTGAGCTTTCAGATACCATGAGTTGGTCAGTGATGCGTGTACAGCTTTGGCAGTCAGTGTGGGCCTTCTTACATTGGATGTGATGGCTGTGGTATTATCACCTTCAGCTACAAATGTCGCTACTGCGGTGTAGTCAGCTACAGGAATGTTGTTGATCCCTGTAAGGTTTCTGTACACGGTGGCGCCCATATTTTCTACAAAAAGCTGCGGTGCGTAACCCATCATGGTAGGCATCTGATTTGTACCTATGAGGTTACCGGCATCGGCGGCAGTGGCGGCGGTGGCTCTGGCTTGTATGAAGGATGGTACCAATACTCCTTTGCCGGAGATAGGAAGTCCGATAGCAACTGCCTGTCTGCTGGCTTCGTCATGCATCTCTCTCTCAAATCCTGCATCCTGTTTGGTCTTGTCGGCTGCATACTGTGCTGCTCTCACTATGGAGTATCGCTCTGATGCTCTCTGCTCAGGTTTGTCATCTGCTGAAGGTACACCTGCCAGTCTTGATGCGGCTGCCTGTCCTGCTGCTGATGCAGTGGCGTGGTCTTTTGCGGCTCTTTCCAGAAACTCAGCATTGCGGATATCTGACTCCAGTGAGTCGGCAGATGACCGCATGACATTTACTTCATCAGACTCTGCCTGTGTCAGCTCTCTGCCTGCGATGGTGCCGTCTCCGTTAAGTATTTTCAATAGGGCAGCTAGTCTTGTTGCCCTGCTTTCTTTGAGCTCGAGAAGCTCCCTTAATGTTTTCATGTGTTTACAATTATTTATTATGAATGAAAAATATTACATGATGTAGTATCGGGTAGCCAGTACCCTGAGTATCTCCAGATCACGGTGACGGGATACCGGTGTACGTGCCTGGATAAATGACCGTATGCTGTCGCGGGTCTTCATGGCTGATGGATTTGACCCATCCGGGACCACTCCCCAGTCTGACAGTACGTGCCTGGTAAAATAAAATAGCTTGGGATCTTCTCCCCGTGACTCGTCTCCTTCTCTGCCGTCGTATATGAATGCCCTGATACTGGCGTCTGTCAGTGATCCGAACATCAGCTTCTCATGTACAGTGTTGGCTATGCGATTGCCTACTGTCTCCGGCTCTATGGTAAGTACGGACATGAGCTTGCCGTCACTTATACGCTCGTCTCCTTTGCCTATGATGACATCAGGATCTTTGTCAGATGCAGATGGATGACCATACGTCACTTTCTTCTTTCCCTTCATGCGCTGTGTCAGGTCCCATCCTTCCACCTTGAATACTGTACCGTAGTCATCCGGTGTCTCATCACTGATGATAAACTCATGCTGTCTGTCCAGCAGGTCGTCTGCTGTAGTGCGTGAGAAGATGGTAGGTTTGTCGAGATATATGAAGTCCATGGTATTATGTCATTTTACTGTTTACGAAATCCTGTAGCTGTGCCAGTGGCACCATATTATTGGCCATGACCATAGGATCATCACCGCCTGGTATAGGTGCACGGTCATCCAGTGCACGGGCTTCGTTGATGGTCATGAGTGAGTTACGGAGATATTTTTCGATTACATTGGCTCTTGTATTGGCGTCGGCTCTGAGTATGCTGTCCATCTCAAACTTACCGTACACCACACCCATCTCTGACGGGCGTACTACTTTGAGATTGATCTCTGCTTCTATACACTTGATGATGGGCAGTACTGCGTCATTGTGATAGCGGGTGAGTGATGCTTCGTCATTGATCTCATCCGGTACGCCGAACATGCCACGTATATCTGCCTTGGTGAGTTTCTCTCCTTCCAGATATCCTGCGTCTCCGAGTGGTATATCTGTTTTGAACTGTTTGAGCTGTCCGCCTTCTGTGACTATCATCACCTGTCCTGACTTATCTACCCCTCCGAAATTGTCAGAAGCGGACTTCTCCAGTCCAGGCAGGTCTTCTTCTGTGATGCCTGATCCTACAGGATACTCTATCACACCACCGAGAAACAGTCCTTTGCCGAAGTATTTATTTACAAAGTCATTGGCGGCTTTGGATCTGCCGAGTGTCTCTGCCTGGTGCTGTACTTTGGTCTTGCCTATAAGTGCATCACCTGTGATGTCTGCCAGGTGCATGACATCGTAGTGCGGAAATACCAGCTTTGTCACCGTGTCATAGTACCATATCCGTCCGTCAGTGGTGCGGAATGGATACATTTCATTCCACATGCGATTGATATAGCTGATGGGTCTGAGCATCTTGTCACGCTCTATGATCATATATCCGTTACCACCTTTGAGTCCATTCATGACAAATGCCTTCAGTACTTTGAATGGTGGCAGTCCGGGGTACATCTCATACTTCCACAGTCTTACCTGATCGTAGTCAGATGCAGATAGTTTGATATGGTCTTTATAGAAGTTGAATGATAAGGATGCGACAGTGTTGCTGATCATATTGACCACGTTGTAAAACTCTGCCATCTTCATGGCTGCATCCGGATGGTCTACTTTGGTGATGCGTCCTGAGTTGACCAGATCAGATATAGGATAGTTGGCATATGACACGCCGGTAGGACCTGCGGTCATAGGTACGGTGTCTGTGATGGACACCTTGTTTTTGCGGAAAAAATCTAGAATACCTGCCAATATCTTGTATTATGCAGGCAAATGTCAGGTCTTAATGATGGAAGGTTGTTAGTAATAGCAACATACTATATGTTGAGTTGTGGAGTTGTTTGAGTTGTGGAGTTGTCAGGTAAGGGCTCAAGGTTGTCAGGTACTAAAATAAAAAAGCCCGCAGATGGCGTACTGCAGGCTTTGAAAATAAGAAGAAAATCTAAAGCAATGGAGCTTGATGGATGTATTTTACTTTTCTCTATAAGGTGTGTTTGTCCCGGATACTAAATTGCCGTCAAGATAAACCATTAATGCTTTACCTGATTCGGGTAATGTTAGCTCTTCGTCTGGTGGGTAATCAGGTGTATTTATATTACCAAAATATCCTAGTGAATTCATCTTACCGTGGCGTATCATATCATTTGATGTTTCGCATATTGTTGATCCTGGTGATAGTTTGGGTAATGGCTGAATTTGTCCCATTATTTTTTGCATTGTTTTAAGTTCACATACAACTTCATTAAAAAAAATTGAAACTTTTAATAATTCATCTGCAAGTTTTGCTATTAACTGGATGTCATTTGCCATTTGTTTTCTGGATCTTGATTTGTTGCTCATGATATCTTATTGTTTATACCGGTTTCCAGCTGTGTGCAAAATGATGAACTGCTATGGTGTCTGGTTTTATTTCGTCCTGATGGTATGTCTGATTCCATCGGTGTGGTGAGAATACGCACTCCGGGTGGATGGTGATACTCTCGTGTGGTATCTGTATGATGCATATAAGTTCTCTTGGTACAAATCCAAATTGCTGTAGTATCCTCGTCACCAGCCTGGGACCAGTATTGAGCTCTACTTCCTGCATCTGATCGTATGCCATCGCATCCATGGCTATCATGCAGTATTTAAAAAATGGTATACCACTGTAGTTGGCTATCATGACATGATTATTGGCCCAAGTGGGTAGTTCCATTCCTATATGGGCTCCGTGTGTCATACTGTAAGGAAGGTCTTTGATCACTTCTACATCCAGATCTAGATATATACCACCATTATTATATAGAAGATGATACCGGATGTAGTGATTTAGTACAGCCCAGTTATTATTTTTTATGGCCCATTGTACTGCAGGGCTGTATTTGACCTGTTCTATATACTCGTTGCCTATGTCTATAATCTCTGCATCAGAGATGCGGGACCATGTGTCTGTGTACCTCGTGAAATGGTCGGGTAGTGGGTTTAGGCCTATCCAGATTTTGTATATGTTCATTTGGTAGTGTGGTGATTTTGTGATCTGTGATCAATATTGTATATTAAATCTTGTTCTTCTATATTGATACAAAATTGTCCAGTATGAAAATCATTACGGACCCATTTTGCCAAAAAATCAACTTTACCGTGTCTCTCTACCCTGTAGACCATTCCTTCAGGATCTCCTATACTTTCTATTGATTTTGTTTTTTCTTTAAGTACAGGAAGTATATCTTCTACTTTTACAGAATTACCTATGTGTAGACATCTTGGTAGTTGTAAATTGTATTTTATGGCTTTTTCTATTAATTTATCATGAGTTAGTCTTTCATTTTTTGAATCGAAGTAATCAAAAAATACTATTGGATCTCGTGTAATTTTATATTGAAGTCCGTGTGCCTGTGCCATCCATTCGCCGGTGATACGCTCACCATTGCTAAGCATTTCATAAAACAAAGGCTCTCTCTCCGCTATAAATTCCGCAAACATATGAAGTTGTTTGTATGGGCTGGTAGCAGCTTCATATCCTGATCTGGTCAGTGCATATATTTTATTATTGTGTTTGGCAACGCCAACATTTGATCCGTCGTACTTTTCTGACACAATTATAATATCATGTTTGTCTCTTTTCTTTAAAGTAAGTATTTGCTCCTGTCCTTCGCCTATGAGGTAATCTCCATCGCCCAGCTTACTGTTGGATAAATGTGGAATAGAACCGTAATTTTTTCTACCTATAGGTCGTGATGGTTTCATCTTTCGTATTTTGATTTTACAGGGTATTTTGCTTCCATAAAGGTAACAAGATTGTGGCATATGGCACCATCATTCCATGAGAAAACGTCGGCATCCTTTGTATTTGTCTCCAGATCTGCGATGCTCAGACACTTGCGGATCATGTGATCAGGACTGTACTTGCCATGTATGCCGGCATAATGGCAATATGTAGTCTTGACGAGTAGACCGCGACTACTGGAGTGGAAGTCTATATCTGCACACATGCGCAGGAAGGTATCTCTGTGGTAGATGATGGGCTTATGTATGTCGTAGAAGTCGGCGCCTATAAATCTGGACATGGTTTCCTGACAGATGGTGTAATAATAGTCGTCTGGTAATCTGTCCAGCATTATTTTTTTATACTCACTATTGGAGTAGTAGTATGGGTAGTCTGGTATATCTACTTGCTTATTAAAAAAGTGATCATCATTGATAAACAGGAAGTGGTCTGACAGATTGCTTAGCTCGCAGGCGGCGCGGATCTTCTCCATGATATTGATGGCTTTGAGCGGGCCATCTGCGTGACGGATGTGATATACATTGCGTAGCCATGACGGACACTCTCCTACGATGTATACATGGCGATATCCTGAGCAGTATCTCTCTAGTGACCGGAGTGAGTACCGCAGCTCCTGGTCTCCTGTCTGGCTTCCTCGGCCGAGTACATAGACTACATCTATAAGTCTGCCGGATGGTGAGTACTTGCGATGCATATACTCTATGATCTCTGACCGCATGCGCTGTGCATCCGCAAACATGCTGACTGAGTGCTTGCGATAGTAAAATAGTATCTCTCTCACTACAGTGACGGTATATCCTGCACGTGTGGCCCGTGTCCAGAAATCCCAGTCTTCAAATCCTACACGCATATCTTCGTCATATCCTCCTATGGTTGTCCATATCTCTTTGCGTAAAAGAGAGCAGCAGTTGATATGATTGCGCTGTATGAAGTGCTGATACTCCGGATGGTCTACGTCTGTGATCCATGCGCGTGACTCTCTGCCGAATGTATGTAGTCCTGTGGATACGATATCATCCAGCCCTATGGTACGGGTGATGAAGTCGGGGTGTATCTTATCATCTGCATCGAGTGGCAGTATGTATGTGCCGGTGGCGGCGGCTATGCCTGCATTGCGGGCGGATGACAGACCACCGTTGGGCTTTTCTATAAGGATAATTGTAATGTCGTTTTTTACAGATTCGATCATCTGCAGTACTACTCTGCTTGTATCGTCCGGTGATCCGTCATTTACTACGATGATCTCTATATCTGAGTATGTCTGTGCGAGTGCGGACTGTATGGACTCGTGCAGGAAGTGTGCCTGATTGTAACATGGGATGATGATTGATACTTTCATTTGTCTGCCTTTTTGATTCTATAGCTGTATGTATCAAAATCTAATTGATAAACTTCAGGGTGCAGATCATGCCAAGTATTTATTTGAAAATATCTTTCTTCTAATTTTTTACCTTTTCTAAATCCTATCAATGCTTTTATGTTTTTCTTTGCCTTTTTGATAACTTTTAATTGATCAAATATTTGATCATTAATGCTGTGGTATTTATCTGGTTTCATTATTATAAATTAAAATAGTGAATGAAAATATTGTCTGTATCATAGAAAATATGACGACATTACCTTTAATATACTTTAATGGGCTAAGTGTGTCAGAAGAAGAAAACGTTTATTTGTTCTGAGCTCTGTTATGGATGAAAGGGTTAAATAATTATCGTCATGCAAGACGTCCCCTTTTTCTGCCCTCAGCGTTTAGCGCCTCACTTCTGTGGAAAGCACCATCTGATGTCTCTTTACTCACACTTTGAAGCGTCCATAACCTCCTC
>JAUPMH010008682.1:0-11042 GCA_032270665.1 Metridium farcimen
TTGGTTGGTTGGTTGGTTGGTTGGTTGGTTGGTTGGTTGGTTTATTGATCATTATTAAATAATCACCCACAAACAAAATGCAAACAAAACTCGTATCTACAATCGCAGCAAAGAAACGCCCGTGTGGACAAACCGTGACGTACTAAGAAGAGCGTTTAGCTATCAATGTCTCATTATTTACATGTATGTTCATTGACTTTAGAGCTACATGTTTTACATCTCACTTTGCAGCACCAATAAAACTTGCACTTGCATCTCTTTTCAACTGTAACAATCTGTGATGTGTAACCTCTGTCACAACAAAGTAGACTACAGCCATCAGTACTGGGCGAATCTTTGATGCATTTTCTTCCTTTAGTACCAAGGATCCCCTTACGGTCACTTTTAATACAGAAATTGGGCGAGGGATTTAAGTAGATCATCTTGGTCGGGTCAACTGCGGTGTTTTCCAAAGCTTGTCGTTTGGAATAAGAGCGCGCCATTTTCTTAGGTAGGAGGGTTAAAACACCTTGTTGTCTTCGTGAGACAACATGAACTGCTGAGTCGTAATTGTCATGAAGACGGTTGCCAATTTCACGAAACTCGCTCAGCTGCCTCCAGCACGTTTTGAGGTTACAGGATCCAGAAACACCATGGCATTTACATTCAATGAATGACAAAT
Source organism: Metridium farcimen (assembly GCA_032270665.1). NCBI lineage: Eukaryota > Metazoa > Cnidaria > Anthozoa > Actiniaria > Metridiidae > Metridium > Metridium farcimen. Next base: position 662 of record JAUPMH010008682.1, read on the forward strand.
CCTTGACAACCTGCCAAGATATCAATAGCATATCATGTACAACGTATACTTGAGAGTCAATCAATACAATTAATGATAATCGATTAATATCGATTGGTGTCGATAATAAATAAACCCCTCTTTGTCCAAGTGGTAGGGGTGATCGGCGGAGTTTTTGGAAACGACACTTAAAAGGTACGCACAGACAAAAATAACTGTTAAAGCCTTGTTGATTTCAACCCCTAAAAGGTACGACTGTGCGATGCTCAGCCAAGCTTTCTTTTAGCAACAAAGCAGAGTAAAAATGACCCTTACAGGTACGGAATCATGTTGCGTAACTTATTTTTGAGCCAGGACCCTAAAAGGTACGTACAGGAAGTTTTTTTTACCCTAAAAGGTACGCCGATCACCCCTACCACTTCGACAAAGGGAGTACATCCCCCGGGAAATAAACATCGATACTCATAACTCGCAAAAGAATATGTTCTTACAATTAGACTGATCCTTTTATTACACAATATGTTGCTTTTTGTTCTAACAAAGATTACATTTCATAGTCCACACTCCGTTCGGGAGAGCGCAACGTGCAGCTATTTGTATTTTTCTCTACTCATGGTATATGAACTGATAGCCTAGTATTCACCTATTTCAAAAATCGTTGTCACATGCAGCCGAAGCTTCAGTCCACACTCTGAAGCCTGCAAAGGACGTCGGTAACATGAACATAATTTGTGATTTATTAGCCATTTTGTAAAACGAAATATTCATTATCTATCAGTGCAACAACTTGTTATGGTCATAAAACACACAAACACCTACAGCCAAAATATGCTATGAATAGAGCGATAACAAGAGACGGATTACCGACATCCTTTGCAGGCTCCAGAGTGTGGTCTGTAGGCTTATTGCGACAACGATTTTTGAAATAGGTGTATAATGGTAACTGAACTGAGTGCAATTTGGTTTGTAATCATACGAGTGATAATTACATTTGTTAATCACAAGAATGAGACTAAATTTGCACGACACGAACTGTTCTATTAACACTTAATCATATTAATTTTATAATCTTTAAAAAAACATAAAGCCCTAGAATAAGTAGTCTCCCTAAAAACGGCTCCGGGGGAGACTACAGAAAAAGGGATCATGAAAAACATCTTAATGGGAGGGGTTATGACATTTTCTGAATTTCAAGAAGGAAAAGTCACCCATCCCCTCCCCCACATTAACCTTTGAATTCTCCCTGTGTAGAATTCACTGTGTGATATGAAATGTTTCTCTAGACTTACCCTTCTTCCCAGATTGTTGTTATGCATATTCATAACGACGCGTTTCTTTGATACCGTGTCACTGGGATCGGTATATCTCATATTATCGTATTCTTCTGCATCCACAAACAACTTGGTCAAATTGAGGCCATAATTGATATTATCACCACACCCACTCCATAGATATTCATGTTTTAAAGTTGACGGTTTACTCTCCTTGCTGCATTTGCAGTATTGACTGAGGTTGTTATTGGCACAAGCTCGTGCTAGGGCCCAGACTACCCCTGCTGATGTGAGAGCGTAAGTGAAGGCTGCTTCACGTGTATCTGATGAAAACAAACAAAGGTGTATTTAGTATCTTTATCCAAAACATATTATTATTAAATATATATTATAATATGTACTATATACAGTGTGAGAACGATCGGTATGGGATATACAGTGGCTTTAAAATAATTAGAAGGTTTTAAAACGCTGAGACGGTGCGCGCATTAATTTCACCCCCACCTCCCCAATTAGTTATCATTTGAAAACATAATTCGAAAAACAGTTATATAATTACACTCACAAAACAATATTTCCAATTGTTTTCCTTCGCTGTTTACATAAGCCGTGGATTTTGAACGGCGGAAATGGCTAACATACAAGTATTCGTGTTGTGGTAGTGCTACAATGTCCCGCCATGTGAGATGGAGAATTTCCTTTCCTCAAAAGAAGCCGAGAATAGCAATGGATTGAAGCCCACTAAACAGCCACCGCAATTTAATTTGCGGTGTTACGATAAGTTGAGTATCAGCCGCAGTGCTAAACCAATCACCTATAAGATCGTTAAGTCGTCAATTGCAAGACCTATTGATTTCGAGTGGAAAACCCTCACTGGGTCAAGCACCTCTCGCGTTTTAACTACATAATCTTGTAAGCTTACTGTAGCTTCTTGTTCTTCTCTGTACTATTCTTGAGCTAAACTATATGCAATTAGCAGACTATTCACACCCTTCAAGGACTTTAGTATAGAAACAGATTCAGTTGCTACTAAGAAAGGAATCTATTACGAAGAATGGAAAAGAAAATACAAATAAGAAAAGAAAAGAAACGATAGAACAAAGAAAAGCAATGAAAAGAAAAGAAAAGAAAAGGAAAACGGAACAGAAAGGAAACGAAACGAAAGAAAAGGAAAGGAAAGAAAAGGAAACGGGAAAGAAAAGAAAAGAACGAAAAAGGAAGAGAAAAAGAAGGTAGAACAAAAGAGAGTTTGAAATGGAAAATATAAAAGGAAAGAGAAGATATCTAAAAGGGGAAAGGGTAATATTTATCAACAAAAAATGAAAATCGCGAGATAATTTCGTGAAAGTTAGGCACAAGAAGTAAGTACAAGAGAAAAAATGAAAGAAACGGAAAGATGGCCACCTTTATATTAAGATTTGTAACGCAAGCGAGTAGGAACCTGTTGTGACATTTTCGATGAGGTGTGGTTTAGCACTTTAACAGTGGCTGATACAAAACTTCTCTTTTAATCAATCTATCAATGAAATACCATGTTCAGTATTGGTCGTATTGGTTTCCATATCAAACAATTACATATTACAATTAATTTCACTCGGACGAAGGGCTAAAGCTAAAGTTTTCAAATTTTTTTACGGTGTTACAAATTTCATTCCGTCCCATCGTAATGGGCTTCAATCCATTGCTAAAAAGGATTTGCTAATTTAGCCTAGCTCCGGGAAGCAGAAAAACAAAAAAAAAACCTTCGTTGCGCAAGCCGTATATACATTAACTTGATAGTAACTGGATGAGTAAAAAAACGCGTCTTTGATGTTCTTTTACTTAAGAAGTGAAGAATAAAAGGCTACTGAATACAATGATAATAAGGATAGTTCTGAACGCAGTTTTCATTTCGTTGTGATGAAAACTGAAAGTCTGTCTTGACTGATATGAAGGACTGTAATGTTAGCAACCTAAAGTAACGAGTGCAGACTCGATAAAACCAAGTAATTCAAGATGGTTTGAGGTCGAGTAGGTCGCCTAAAGATATCTAAACAATGTCCAGCTGAATGTATATAGCTCGAGGCAACGTTATTAAAAGGTCTACCGCAGTCTCGGGCCAAGTTTATGACGATATTTTGAATAACAATTTAGATCCATAAAGAACTTTCGAAGCCTACATACTAAGACTTGTTATAAAGCATGATACTAACTCCCTCTTAACTCAACGAAAACGCGGATAATTATCGATTATAGACCGACTTCTGTTCACCTTTGGTATACTTATATGCTCATTTAATATATCTCTTGGTGTTTCAAATTAAAATGTTCGTGCGCGCTCTAAAGGCGGTTTTTATCTAGACATTATGTAGGGTGAAGAGCGCCGCTAATCAAAAACTTGTGGTTTTACAATTACAAGTATATCGAAACCAGACTGAGCTCTTTATAGCCGTTCAAACATAGCGGTCTTATAGGGGCTTTTGTACGATTTATATTAGAAAAGTCAATATTTAAATGTCTGTATGGTATGGAAGTTGATATCTAAACAAGAAAGCTTTCACAATGAATAATGTTTTTTCCAGAGAGCAGTAAATATAAGGCATATAATCTATAACTGAAAGCTTTCAAAAGGTTTAGAAATTTGCTCTGGAGCCCTGTAAGGAGATATTTGCCGGGCGGGGATCTTGTAATAGATAAATATACAATATACCACAACTATACGGTCAATTAATAATAATAACTAATTATAGTAGCTGTTAATTATCAATTGTTTCAGTTATTGTTATATGGCATGTATCGTTAAAGCTATTACATGGACTACTAATTTATATGCCAGCAAGAATATTCTGCAAATTACCTTGGTCTTGAACGCGCCAAAATAAATTGTCTTCGTGTCGTTTAGGTATAGAACAGTTCCATCGGTTATATTGAAACTGAAATTTACATTCATCAGTGGCCAACTTGGCCCCATGGGCGAAGCTAGTCATCTCATCCAAAAGCCCTTTTTTCTCACAAAGAATCGTCTGTGATTTGCTCATCCCATTTTGTTTGCATATTTCAAAGTGATCTATCCCAAGTAAATAAACTTGATGTGGAAAACTGAACGACCTAAAAATAACAAAAATGTCTTATTTAGTTAAATAATTCATTACTAATTGGTTTGAAATCGTTATAAAATCATTAGGGAAATGATAGGCGGCTACCACAGACAGCGATAGAAAAAACCTGGGTCGGAAGTTTTCTTTTGTGAATTTGTTATATCCATAAAGCGTGTTGTATCAGTGTCTGTGCTAAACAAGGGGTATAAATCTATCTTCTGATGATGTCCGACGAAAGCTAAAAGTAAAGATCTGAACATAAAAACAGTAGTATATGGCCTCAAACCTACTCTTATAATACTTTTCACAATGCTACTGAAGGACAACTTTAATGTTCTTCAAGGGGTACAAATGTTTGAGTTGGTAGATGACTGTATTGAAATAGAGCAGGGCCTGTAGTTTTTGGTTTAATGGTGAGAGAGTCAAGTCATGAAGAGAGAGACACTGTGGACTCATCGTGCTAAATGATATATGATCAATAATACTTACCAAACACAGTGACTGGCATGAAAGAAAGATGTAATTACCATCAACAAGAGGAGAAAAGGAACTTTATTCACTTTGTGTCTGACCCTCATGATAAAGTCGTGGAAATTCTGCAACAAATGTACACGAGAGGATGTTAAGGTTGTTGTTAGCTGTGTCGACTTCCCTAGCCTGGATTCAACTAATGTATTTACCATGTGTACGTTGATATAAAGCTATACTGTGATCACATTATTGCCATCATCTGATTGGATGATAAATGATCTCGACCTATGTATTTCTGTTATTTCCTATATTTATTAATTGCAGATGATGCAAAGTAAGGGATCCGCCAAAGTTTCAGTGGCCCCGGTTTGTGCCCCTACCTCTCTCACACCGAACTAAATGCAGCACTGTTGGAAGCGGATGTGACAGCAACTTAATTAACGCGTAGTTAATGCGCTATTCCTAGCCCAGAAGCTGTCTGAACAATTCTACATTAACTATTGGAGATTTCAAGTCGAGATTTTCTTTGTGAAGAGCGTCAGTATAAATAATGTGTGTGTTAAACGAAACCATGTGTGCCATAACGTACGTGAGTACATTGGCTGCCAATATTAAACACAAAGGGTGTACTTTCTAAGGTCTTATTTCATAACATATTCTGATTAATTAATATTGTGTACAATCTGCGATAATCATTTATAAAAATATAGGAATAAAGGATTAGCACTCAGTGTTTATCTAATCCGTGAAATAGGAAATGGATATAATTGACTCTTGTTTACAGAAGCAAATTGCTAGCTCATCGTATGTACAGTCGAGTAGTATTATATCACTAGTTGATCATAGTTGATATCATAGTCACTCGATCGATAGTCTTAATCCTGCAAGTGTATTAGCCGTGTAAATCTATGAAGTCATGTAAATGTGAAGTGGTTGATGACTAGAACTCTTAAACTGAACAGCAATGATAACTAAACGTAACTACAACGGCGGGGAAGATATTAACACACTAACTAACCCCTGGCGGTTGTATTCTGTCATGGACATCCTCCGCACGAACGCAAGTCGATCTGTTGATCCCTTGATTCCACATAGCGTAATCAGATGATAGATTCCTTTAAAGACGTCTACTACCCTTGGGCTATGTGCTAGATTCTAGATAGCTCGCTCATCAAATGCTGTTCTTATACGGTGTCGTCCACGCACGCTCAGTGACTCATTGCTCTGATTAAAGTTGACAATCATAGGTTGAAACGCTATAAGTGTCAAAACAAGTGGAAACGTCACCGAGTTCTGTTAGTTTTCTTTTAACTTGGAGCCTTATAAGGCCGTAATCAAATATTTGATTCAAAGAGCTGTCTGTCAGTCCGGCTTGTGATAAAAAACATCACTTGCAATTTAGGTTTTGAAGACAGTGCTATCTGAGGGGTGAGACAGGAGATTCCCTTTTAACTCATCACTGGGAGATCTTATCGTCCTAGTTTTTCTCGAAATGAGGGCAAATTTCAAGCTAATCAAAACAACCAGAACGACTGCACACAATCAAAACAGTTAAGGTTACTAGGTTGATCCGGGAGTTAAAAGATACTTCCCGACTAGAGCGCCCTTTGTGTCTTCCCAATGAATATTATTGAAATATGCCCTTCTACAAATGTAAGCGAGCTGCTACTTTATAATCTCATAATATCCAGACTTTCGACGCTAAGGTTAAGAATTGATGATAGTTCAATGATTGAAAGGCAGATCTTGAGTCCTCAAAATGATCCAATTGATGAGACCTCTGCAGCAGAACATAACAACGCGCAGTACTAGTGAAAGTACGTCTGGGGCCTTGTAAAGGATAGTTCACATTTTTGGCCCGGGATATAATATCATAATCCCTTTTTAGGAAAAATTAATTAAATAAAACGATTTTTGTTAACCTTGGATCACTAGTAGCTTTCAAATGAATGGGCGTGATATAATTTTCTGCTCTGAACAAGTAAATACCTTCACCGAGAATGCGCGACTAGACAATCTACAAAGCACTGACATGATTCAGATAAATCAGTGCAATTTTGTACTTTTTGGTGAACGAATTGTACTATTTACAAAAAGACAAATGGATTTTAAAATGCGCAGTTCCGATTTAATGTCAACTGTAGTTTTTGAAGTCTATAAAAACCCGCACCCTGAGTGGGAGTACTCCATCAGACGACACACACACACACAAATAAAATACTATCATTGCATTTCAACCCTATATAAACTATAATATTGTTCCTCAAAACTAGGTCAAAATCACACGACGGTTGTAGAGGAATTGTAACGATTTGTTCAAACCAATTCGATTAAGTTCCGCGCACGAATTCGCATCGGTATATTCTTTGATGTGTTTTCCCGCAGACCCAAGGCGGGTCTCACCAGACACGTTTTAGTGGTATTGCACACCCTATCGCTGCGTTACGATAGCATGGTCTCTCTTCCGTTCGGCTAAGTTACTCAAAGGGAAACATTAATAGCCGAAACATGTGCACATTGTTGGAGAAACTTCGCACAGACATTTACTTCCGTATAAAAGAACAAATAAAACTCCGCAATATTCTAAATTAATCTGTGTTTTTGATAATTATCTTTAAATAACGATTTTTTGAGATTTATACAAAAGAAAAAATAAAGAAAATCATTAATTTGCTATTTTTCCGATATGTATTTATCGACAATAAATGTATTAACCTTTGTAGCCGATTTTAGCAACAATGACAATTGTCAAACACTTTGGTTTTCAGAAACTTGTCAGTACCAAACGTTTATTTATACATACACATGAGAGGAAATAAACAAATTATAGCATTTATAATAATAATGAAGTTTTTTGACATTTTGTTTTCTTTTAGCTTGCACCACAGAAACGTTTATAAAACGTTTTTACCGGCATACACATGAAAGGAAATAAACTGACAACTTATGCTATCAATTACGCCGGTATAAAAAGCAAAGATTTTAATGACATTTTAATGTCCCAAAGCTCGGCTCATGAAAATCTCAGCTAGGGTCTCGAACTGGCACCGTACCTTTTAATGTGGTCGTACCTTTTAGGGTCTGAAATCAGTATCTGAGTTGATTTATGCGTACCCGAGCACCCCTATCCATTTTCTAAGGGAGCCCCCCCCCCCGGGTTCATACGTAGTTGATACAAATTTATTATCAATGATTCCTACGTACCAAGGCATTATAGAATTGACAATGTAGTTATGAAGTAGTTATAAAGTAGTTATAATCATGGTAATTAGGTTCTCTTAACTTTTTTGCTTTAGCTATTTGAAGCGGTGAAACTATATTTGCAAGCAAATCACGCATGGCATGTAGTTGCTGATGCATCGTTGGCATCTTTCATTGTCATCGTGACATTTTTTCATCTGATACAATATGTATATTAGCATGCACTTCAATGATGGAATATAACTCTGTCAAGAGGAATGAAGAATATAAACACTACTTCGATCATGTCATGATTTCACCCGGGCTCGCATGGCACAGAATTCTATTGTTATTTGGGACATTTACTTACGGTGCTCAAAGTATTCAAAATAGGCATACATATGAACTGTATTTGTAACTATAGTGCCTTAGATATCTCTGCATGATTGTGCCTTTTTATGTGGACATCGATGCAACTAGGGCTATGAAAAAAGCTGCTTTCACTAGCTCCAAAAATACAAGTTCACCTGTTCAAAAGCCTTTTCTAATTTCATCAAAAGGAATCCTAGATATTTAATATTCAATTGGACAGTAACTCTGATTGACGGTATTACATAATGTGACAGGCGCTAGAAGCCATTTGGGTACTTTTCGTGTCAACATGCTCAGGGCAAGGCCACGCAAATTGAACATGGCTTTCAATTGGCTCGAATAGAATGAATGTTTATCTTAAATACAATCATATAGCTCTTGATATATTGCAGAAGGGATCATTTTAGTTATAGCCTTTGAGTAGACATTGTGACTAATTGCCCTTTTCACCGTTAAACGCTGTCTAACGTTTTTGATTAAGCGATGAACGATAACATTTATATTGCAATGAGATGAATTTGAAGAAGATGTATAGAAGGTTGGGAATTTGTCTCAGTCTGTCTGGGAATCACATTTTTTTATAAGGTTCAAAGCTTTGCGGTTCCGGTGCAATTCGGACTATGTAACCGTGGAAAGGGCCGTAGAACCTTCCGTGTGGTAAGAGAGACGAAGGGGAGGGGAGAGGGGGACGACTGGTGTTTGTGTGTAATCATCTCCTTGTTGTGACCAAAAATAGTTCAACATCGTAACGTGAATTGTAGCTATCTTAAGCCGAGTCTACAAGAAATCAAAAGCTTTTTAATGATGCTTTCTTTTGATGTAATGATAGCCTGAATGAATATAAAAAACTTTTTCAATTAAATTCTTATGCCAAAAATAACTGCTTAACGAGATCGTCTTTATCCCTAAAATGATGCGATAAAGCACAAAATTCTTTTGAAAGTTTTTCTTTTGATAACGGGATAATGATATGCATTTTTAAAGCTTTATCAGTTCATATTGATCTAGGTACCACTACTGAAATAGCTCATAATGAGAATTTTTTGTACATCTATATTGATTCAACGATAAGCCGAAATTTTTTTTTTTATTAATTTATTTTATGCAGTTGATCATTTTTTGATGGGATCATTCTAGGACGCCCACGTTTGCCGCCAATTTACTGGGATTTTTAACCCACAATCAAAGCAAAAGACCATTAATTCATTCATCAACTTCGCTGTCCTTTATGTAATCCTCGACGCAAATAATAAAATCGTTGATGAACTCATCATTTAAATACGTCCTATACGTTCTTTACGGATATTGAAGGCGCAAATGAATAAAGTCGTTTATATACGACGATTACCAACAACGTCCTATTCGGAAATGAGCATCAACAAGGAAAATAAATACTAGTGGAACTGCGTTAATCCGGCCACGAAGTTTAATAGACATAGTCGTGCAATAAGACTGAGCACTTAAGCATCCATCAACTAAATTAACTTTGCGTCTTTGAAGGCGTTGAATGAGAGTTGTCAGGGAGGAGTGGGTACGGCCATGACGTATATCGTGCAGATTTCGTACGACTATGATGGAAAGCTCACGGCAAGGACGCGGTCAAGGCACGCGGCAAAGCACGTCAAAAACTGAATCCTAGAGACATCACGGTCGCGGCAAGGCACGCACACGGTACTGAACTTTTCAGTCATACGAAATCAGCTCCAGTAGCAAAGGTATATTACTTTCCATATATGGTCAGCCAACAGCATGCCATACCTAGAATTCTGGACTTCCGGATAATAATGAAGATGTTGAAAAGAAATTAAAGAAGGAGAATAACGGATGATGATGGTGATGGTGATGATGATGACGGCGACGATTATGATGATGATGATGGTGATGATGTTGACGGCGACGATTATGATGTTGATGATGATGACGGCGACGATTCTGTTGATGTTGATAGTGATGATGATGACGGCGACGATTATGATGATGATGGTGATGATGATGATGACGACGACGATTATGATGGTGATGATGACGATG
>JAUPMH010008793.1:0-11042 GCA_032270665.1 Metridium farcimen
GACTGAAGTAAAAACACAATGCATCTCGTAAACACAGTTTGATTGACGTCCACCAACTTCACGTTTTATAGCGGTGCTTTTTATGCGAGCGGTGCACATGTGACTGAGAACTGCTGTAACTTATATATTTTGTTTCATTGGTCAATGAGAACCAGGCTCTACTCTAGAGAAAAAGCACTATATCTATGAAATATAACCTAATGCTCCCATGTCTCACTTAGTGACTATTAGTCACTATCAAAGACGAGTAGTGAGGTATTGCTCTGTATTTTACTCCAGTTGAGTTATAACTTTTCATTCTATTTCGTGGGTTTTACTGTTTTTACTATCCAAGTCATTACTGGTTCATAAAAACTACATATGAACTCATTTTAATTGTCAATCCACACAACCAATTATTATTGTTACAAAACTTGCTTGTTTAACCCCAGCATAAAAAAAGATTATTTGTTGTGCTCTGTACTCAAGCCAATGTTTGCTAAACAAACACCATAGGAAAACAATGTTCTAGCTCATTCTAAGCCTATAAATATATTCTATAAAAAATATAGTATTGTGATGGTGATATTAGAGCAATTTCCCTTGACATGCTAATGAGTATAATGACATGCTAATGAGTATAATAACATGCCAATGAGCTTAGCACATATTTGTTTACATGTGCAATCTTGCTTTTTTCATTATATTGGATAGTGTTCTCAGTTCTGATACTAATTATTTCATGATTTTTAACCATGCGAAGCTTATTGGCATGTTATTTTACTTGTTAGTATATTAAAATGTGTTATGTGAAATTGCTCTATTGTCTTGACTAATAATATTTTGAAAAAAAATATTGTAGAAAATACTTTCTCTGAAATGTAGCATAAAAAGTTTCAGATATTTGTTCAAAATTGACAGTTTTATATCTCTAGTAACTATTGGGACTACAGTAACTCTATTTCTGAATTGAAGTCTCTTGTTATATTTTAAAAAACACTGTAGTGCTGTTGAGAGGCTATACAGTCATTCAAGAAAAATAATTATTGAAATTGTGCTTTAATTTAATAGGATTTGTGCAGGATGTGTTCATGTGAACATTTTCAAAAAAGAAATAAGCTAAGAGTAGCACAAAATGAATTCCAGAATTCAAAAGAGAATGTCATAACAAACATTCTCTAAAAGTTTTATCTCGATATCTTTACAACAAAGGATCTGAGAATTATTTGAAAAATAGCAAATATTTATATGATTAACTCGCAAGCCTTGGCAGTCGGCTATATAAACTCTTGTAATTTTTTTTTTGAAAATGGTCGAGTGACCACGTCCTGCAAAAGGCCTATTCTGTACCACATCACAATCAACACTTTGGTCTCCATCCATCGATGAGTTTTGCCAACTTTTTCTGCTGGAATTTATTCATTCCAAGTGCTTCCATCATCTCCAAATCCATGATGACAAGCATCTCACCATCAACTTGATTGTACTTGAATGTTTCAATGAAATCTGACAAGTGGTGCTTTTCTAGGAACTTTGACACCTCACTGACTGTCATTTGATCAACCTCATTTGATGTGGTGTCTTGTGGTTTGGATGATGAAGGTTGTGGTACTTGGGCATCTTGTGCTTTGTTTGTGTCTCGTGTTCCATTTTCTTTCATTGCTGTCATTGCAGGTTGTGGTACTTTGGAATCTTGTGCTCTATTTGTGTCTCTTGTTCCATTTTCTTTTGTTGCTGTCATTGCAGGTTCTGGTACTTTGGAATCTTGTGCTTTATTTGCTTCTTTTGTTCCATTTTCTTTCATTGCTGTCATTGCAGGTTGTGGTACTTTGGAATCTTGTGCTTTATTTGTGTCTTTTGTTCCATTTTCTTTCTTAGCTGTCATTGCACTTGCATTTTCGTATATCTGAACCATTTCTTGGCAAGTTGCAGGTTTTGGTTGTGTTGTTTCAGCATGATGTGATCCGTGAGTTTTGACAACAGGTTTTGGCTTTAGAGGCGGTGGAGTTGGCTTTTGAGGCGGTGGAGTTTGCTTCTCTTCAGATTCTAGGTATAGCACAGGAGTTTTAGAGTTTGGTTTATCAACAGGTGACTCTGTCATATCCTCATAGTTGTCGCCTTCTTCATCATTATCAACCTTACTGTCATCTCTTTCACTATCAAAAGAGCTTTTAAACTCTTCATAGTTAAACTTTTGGAACGCTGGACTGGAAAAATCGGCAAGATTAACATCGTTGTATTCATGGCTATCATCACTGTCATCAGCATTATCTGTGCAAAAGTTTTGCAGAAGTGAGTCAGGGGTTTGTGGTTCGTCATATTGATACTCTCTTATAGTATCTCTGGAGGCAAAAACGTTGAAGCACTCTAGGTTTTCAATTCTTTTCAAGCTGACACCATCGTGAAAGAACCTGCACACTCTCATGTACTCTTTATCGCCGATGAGAGCACCACTTGCTGCAGTGACTGTGATTTGCAGCTGCTTGGGGCAACTCACAACTGTCATTTGGGTACCTAGAAAATGGCCATTTAAATTATATTTGATCAATTTAGAATATGTGCATTAAAATTATATTTGATCAATTTAGAATATGTCCATTCAAAATTATATTTGATCAATTTGTCTTGTCTAATATATAAAAACGTTGATCTAAAATTGTTGTATTTTATTTTTGAGTTATCTATTCATTGCAAATATTTTTTTGTGATCATCATCAACAGTCATAAATTTGCCATCATGATTATCATCAGTGACAGCAGCAGCATTATTACAGCGCGACGCGCAAAAGTATGACCACTTTTAAAATATTCGCATACTTCTATGCACGGACTTTATGTTGCGAAACGAGTTTTTACACGCCTTATTCGGTAAAATCAGACAACTTCACATCAAATGTGTCTGTACAAACTCCCTTGCATAGAAGTATGCGAATACATTAAATGTGCATGGTCATACTTTTGCGCGTCGCGCTGTAATCTGTCATAATATCATAGCCATTATCGCTATCTTCAGTACTATTACTATGTCATTATCCATATCATCATCATTATATAATCTGAGCCTTATCAGTTATAACAATCATTAATGTCATTTACCTTCTCTGGTTGTACAGACCACTGTGGAGTCATGGTAAGTCTTCTCTGCGCGTAGAACCCCTAGAGTTGAATTAAACACCGCCGCTTCTCCAGTATCACTCAAATTTAATGGTTTGATGAATTGAAAGAAAAACGGCATTGGCGTGAGATTGGTGGCTTCTTTGACGTAGTATTCGCGACCATCTGTCAAGGGTTGGAACCGTGCTAAAGCACTCAATGGTAATTGAAGCGAAAAACCATCACTATTATCCACTACTAGGTACTCCTCGCCGTTTTCAGAGACCACTTTTATCAGCATAAGCTTGTCTCCAGGGTTAATACAGCAACGGTCATCTTCGCTTGTATATCCTTGAGTAACACGCACAAACTTAGGAATATTTTTGCTCCTAAACACTAGAGCAAGATCTTCGACACTTTCGAAAGCTTCCTTCAAATTTGATGGACGGATTTCAACTTTCTGGGAACAATTTAATGGAATGTGAAGCTCCCTTTTCTTTACATCTCGCGCTTGAACCTTTTCGGTGTGTTTCAAAGTATGCAGGAATAAAATCTGGTCGGCTCCGAGGCAGGAATCTTCATCGGGACCGTAATACCCTTCTTGAACTTTTACGATTTGTGGCAAAGGGAATTTATCCACAAAATCGCTCAAGCTGAATTCTTCCTGACTCCAGGTTAAATTCTCCAAACTAATGCCTTCTAACATTGCTTTGTCGTTCATCGTTGTACAATTTGGAAAACTTTGGAGTATTTTGTTTCGGAATGTATTTATATTTTGACTTAGTCCAGTCCATTTCCTGCTGACCAGCGGTTTCCCGAAGTAGATCAACAACAAGTCAGAACTTCATTGACCCAAAGCGAGAGCAACACAACATTTTTTTTCAGTTTCTTCTTTTCCTATTTTCTCGGCATGGATTTCGACATAGACTCAGAGTGGATAATGATTATCATGTCACCGATCATCATCATATTTATCTATCCGATTGTGTTTATGTGTGCTATGTATTCTTGTGCTTTGTTCCTTCGAGTTTATCGTCGTAAAAGACGAGCCATTTTCGATGCTTACGCAGAGACTTTCTGGGATGGAGCGAAGCAAGCTGTGGCTGCTTTTGTAGATGCACATGGTGAATATTGGCACGGTAAGTTAAAACCATTAAACTGGGATAATTTGGATTATTTTTACCATAAAAAGTACGAGAAAATCGATGAATTTTCCATGGTGTCAAGTTGCTTTAATAGTGCACCATATTACCATTACGTCGTGGTCTTTAAAGGCTGTTTTCATCGAATTCACGAACCCTATTGAACATGTGGACGTTCCTTCGTATTTACTATATCTTAGAGTCCAAAATATTATCAATATTCATAGGTTTTTCGACCTTAAACAAAGATTAAAAAAAAAATCAAGAATTTTTGATTGCATGATCACTGAATTTTAAAATTAGACTCTGGTTCCTACTGAAGCTCCAGTCACGATTCTTTATTACCAGATGCCCAAAACGTTATATAAAATATATTCTCATTTATTTATAACTTTATCTTACAGTGCGAATCAAAGAACCGTAGGCACCCACAAATATTCTAGAAATCGTTTATTGTTCGTTGAACAACTCGGAAAGAACTATATTTAATATCACCGCAAGAAGTTTGACTGATGTGTAGTATGATAACCTTTTTGTAGTTTATAGAGTTGTTTATGAGTTGTTCAACGAACAATAAACGATTTCTAAAACATTTCTGGGTACCCATGGTTTTTCGATTCGCACTGTAATATTTTATTATCAAAAAAAACCTAGTTATTGAAAATAGAAAGAACGCTATCTCATATATATCTGTGAATGTAATAATACTAATTAGCAAAGTATCAGATTCTAATCAAAGCAAAATCTACATCTTTGACGAAGTTATTTTTACGAATTTTTGTAGGCAACGTTTTCACAGAACGCTTCCAAAACAACTTTAAGGTTTTTGCTGACACGTGCAGTCAAATAGATATAGATGTATATCGAGATATATCAACAAAAGTTAAAAACACTTGTGTATTAAAGTGGGTGGTCGTTATCTCATTTAGAAATAGGAGAAAAAACGATTTTGCATAGCTCAGAGACGATCCTATTTCTTCGTGCTTTATGTTGTTCGATGTGTTAAAATATCAGACAGTAAACAGATATCAAGCCACAGGGGAAACTAGCTGGATACAAACATTAAAAGCGTGCAACATAAACAGTACTAAATACTGCTATCTTATGCTAATTCTATTGTTTTATATTGTTGAATTAGCACTATTTAATACAAATTAGTATTACTTGTTTCACGGGTATAATATTTGTACTCTACCATATGTGGAATTACTAAATGCTAATTGTACAAACTTGTACAACGTTTTAAATAACTGTCTGCCACTGCCAGCAAATAATTGAATATTCCTTTGGTCTTCCACTCGATAGAAATTCTTTTTTTTTTTGGTCTTCATATAACGAGATCTCATGAACGAGATATACCAATTCCCTATGTGGGGTCAGAGATTACCAGCGGACCACAGCGGGAAACATCTATTCATCCTGCCCTTGGTATACCTTCGGAAACCCACTGCACGCTCGGGTATTAACGTGCAAAAAGCTCCCGGGGCACTACTGGACATAGCCACCTTTGCAGCCATCCCTTTACAGACACCCTTTTACTCCTAACCCCTTTTGGAAATATAGGAGAGAGGAGAGGGGGCTTATAGGAAGGAGGCATACGAAGCTTTCTTTGTTCTTCCCTCCCCCCTTTCCCAACCGTTTCCAAAAGCTGAAACTATATGTAAAACTCCCTCGTATATGAATAGAAATGTTGAAAAGGTGACTTCTATCCATTACTACTCTTACTGACGTTTGTAGCGTTAGTTCTTCGAGGGTCCTCAAGCTAAGGGGTAAAATGGGAGCTGGGATTGGCCTTATTTTTGACTGGGAAAATGGGATTGGATGCACTGGGACTGGGATTTACAAACAAAAGAACAATAGAAAATGGGAATGGTATTGAAAACTTGAGCAAAACTGATGGAATTGTGTGATTTTTGACTGGGATTTGGTCCAAATATAAACTGGGAAATGGGATTCGGAACGCCCCTTCAGGACCCTCTTCTTCGTACGGGAGAAAAATCAAGAGAAAAGACAACCGACCCTTTATATAACCACCACTCCTTCTGAATGGGCTAGAGCCAACTATTATTAGAATCCTTTTTACTTTTTTAAATTAATAAATATTAATGTGATTTTTTTTTCATAAGGAGACAGTTGAGAGTCAGCTTTAATAATGTTTTTAATGAGGGCTCTGAAACTGAGCCAAAATATTTGATGATAACTACTATAAGGTCAATATTCACATGATGATAATCACTATGATAACTCGATGTTCCGAACATGATAAAACAAAACCTATTCTTATTTTTAGACTGATCCATAAAATTTAAAACACATTATTCATGAAAACATAACCTAGGCTAAACAGTTCAATATGCACGGATGTGCTAAGTTAAGATTTAACGAAACTAGCAAACCAGCATAGTTAAGTTGTTTTCGTAAACCTGTGTATTCAGTAATATGCTGAAGTATTTGACCAGAATCCTATAATGCGTTTAATTCCCAGGTTTTTTTTTTTTTTAAAAACAGGAAATATGGGAGTACTAGTACACATGTGATTAAACTAGTCAAAATTAGTGCGGTCTGTCCCGGTCCGCGTCCGGGTAGCTTGCGTTACATCCGGACTTTTTATTAGTCGGTAATATTCAGCTACACGCGACACTTTTCAATGATATTCTTCAAACACGCAGTTTAATAATAGTTTAATTATTCAGAAAAACAAATATCGATGTCTTGAGACTGAATTACACTGGTTAAATATAAACCATATAAAACGAGGCACCGGGATCGTTACCCGGGATCTCCACCAATGTTGGACTAGCACCTTTACAGGGACATCTTGAGGTAGTGAACGTACCTTTATGGTATTTTATATTTCTTTATGACTTCTGTTCAGCTTTTATTTCGACTTCAACTTCAACTAACTAAGAAGTCCTATTACAAAGATATTTATACTAACTTGCAAGTTAGACATAACCCAAACAGAACTCTTGGTGGTACCCGGTTTAAAGTGCTTGTAACCTCTAGGATTTTGTTTTACTTTTTTGCCTCTAGAAGCTAAAAAAATATTAAAATTTCCGAGTTTCCCAAAAGAGCCTGGCACGAGCTCTGTGACGTCATCTCCGTGTCAAGTAAGGAACAGGCGCGTGCTGTGGGGAAATCCCCTGATCAGGACCACTTTGGTTCTGTAGATGTTGCGTTGCTCGCGCGACTACAAATATTAATTACAATACGAATTACATCTGCGTCATTACTTAAATGTTACTCGTTAATATATGAAAATAATATAAAGTTTGTTACTTAAGTTGATATACGTTTCAAGCTGATTTCTCATGCATGTATATGCCTAACTACAAACCCAATAATATAATAGAATGATAAAATGATTGCAACTTAATGCTTTTGGAACCTGCCTAGGCTCGGTCCAATGTTTAGACAAAACTAACGAAATAGGCAACAGTCTTATCAAAAACATAGAAGATCAATAAATTATAAAACTCTGAAACGTGTGCTCTAACATAAACAATCAATAATCACATTTATATAGCGAATATTCCATAAAATGTTCATGTGCGCTGAATCAGAGTATTTCTGATATTGAATAGGTTATGAAATACTTGGTATGGACAAGTTACCAGACAAAGGACCAGGGCTTCTCATCTACTACCATGGCGCCCTGCCGCTAGATATGTATTACATTATGGCAAGAATCTACATCGAGAAGAAAAGAAGAATTAGGAATGTTGTGGCCACGTTTTTATTCCATATTCCAGGTAATGCTTATTGTTTAGTTTGTTTATTTAGTCTAAAAGATTTGTCAGACCACACTAGTACAAAGACCACACTAGTACAAAGACCAATGATCACTTTCCAGCATGCATTGCGTTATTTGTTTTGATTTGAGTGTTAAGGCCCGTTTACACTGGCAATTTTGTCGCGCGACAAGAGCTGCGATTTCAATGGCGATTTTATCGCAGCTTTGTCGCCGCAATTTCAAATACGCTCGAATTTAGGAGATAGAAAGTCGCAGCAAATTGCACTAAATTTCGTGCATGTTCAAAGTAGCGTTGACAAATCTGCGATAAAATCGCCATTGAAATCGCAGCTCTTGTCGCGCGGCAAAATTGCTAGTGTAAACGGGCCTTTATAATTCATTCGCAGTCAGTCGTATTACGAGAAAACAAACAAAACGCTAAACGATTTAGTAAGAGCGTAAAGGCCCACTCACATCGTAAAAGGTGTCTGAATGTGCGATTTTCATGGTCCACGAAATTCAGTCTTTCGCGAGGTGCATGCTGGTAATGGACCATGGGTCTTTTGTGTTCCACACCTTTCCGGTGATAGTGGAATTTTAATTAATATAAACTATAGCTCACTGTTTTGAGACTGTTATTATTTTAATTACCTTTCTTGATCTTCTTCAGGTTTTCAAATAGCATTAGAGGTATTTGGTGCAGTTGAAGGTCGAACCAGGGAACAGTGTGTAGAAATATTAAAAGTACGTCGACGAAAGGTTTTTTATTGGTTACTTCTTTGTTTGTTTGTTTATTTGATTTTTTATTTGTTTATTTGTTTGTTCATTTGAATGTTTGTTTGTTTACTTTTTTGTTTCTCTATTTGTTTATTTGCATGTTTGTTTATTTATTTTTTGTTCATTTGTTTATTGTTTGTTTTGTTGTTCGTTCGTTTCCTCGTTTGTTTGTTTGTTTGGTTATCTATCGGTATGTCTGTTTGTTCGTTCGTAATTGGTTCATTTGTTTGTTTACTTTTTTTTTGTTCATTTGTTTGTTTGTTTGTTTGTTCATCTATCGGTATGTCTGTTCATTTGTTTGTTCATTTGTTTGTTCGTTCGTTTGTTTGTTTGTTTGTTCGTTCGTTTCTTTGTTTGTTTGTTTGTCTCTGTTTGTTTGTTCATCTATTGGTATGTCTGTTTGTTCGTTCGTTCCTTTGTTTGCCCCGGATAACTTGTAGTTCAGTACCAGGTTATGACGTCATTTCTTTATAGAATGGTGAAATGCTAGCAATATCCCCAGGAGGGGTTAGAGAGGCTCTCTTCTCGGATGAATATTATGGGATGATCTGGAATTCTAGGAAAGGTTTCGCAAAAGTTGCCATGACAGCCGGAGTTGTAAGTTGAAACGCGCTGGGTTTTCTTTTTCATTATTTGTTTAAACGTATATTACCATAATTTCGTGTGCCCTTTTTTTTTTTTTTTTTCTCTGTCTCATCGAATTCTTTTTTTTTTTCTTCTTCCTTTTTTGACCCTTTTTAAAACGTTTCTATTCTATAATCCACAGCCGATTTATCCAGTGTTCACCCAGAATGTCAGAGAAGCTATCAGATCAGTCAAGACAGGTCGAGGTATATATCTTGTCAATCTTGTTGTTATTACTCGAAGTAGAAAATTCTACGGGTGATCTGACCGTCGAGACGATTTGCCCGTCCTCTAGTGGTATACGTAAAGGGGCCAATCATACATCGTTATCTGTAATAAAAGACAGTCATTCTAACAATTTTTCTATTGGTAGGATTCTTTCGCAAGTTGTATGAGTGGACTAAACTGCCTCTGGTGCCATTGTATGGAGGATTTCCAGTGAAAATGAGGTATAGAAATGCATAGAGTACTTTTACTTTTAGAGCGTGGCCAAAAAAAATACTAAACGGGAGGCCTATACTCTCGGGCGATTTACAAGGATGGGCGTCGGAATGATGTGCAATATTCAACTGCATGCATGCAACGATACATTCGAATACATGTACAATTTTACACAAAATCGATCTTAATGAACATTTTGTTAAATAGATGTATAAGTGTTCTTACCAAGTTTAGCACACAATCTTATCTAAATGTACTGTTCATGTTCTTTTATTTAAAGGACCATCATAGGTGACCCCATACAGCATGATCCAAGTAAAACATGCGAACAACTAACTATAGAGGTAGGGAAACAATGACCCATGTATCTGCTATGGTAGATCTACAATCATGTGCAAAATACCTTGGGACATTATCTGGTTTTTACATGAAAAATATTTCAACATCATTTTTCCGTTTCCCGCTCTCCCCCATATCAATCAGATGTTGAGTTTTGGGAATGTGAAACGGTTGTCATTTGAAAGACCAATCAACATTGCTCATGGAGGAAGGGGGTTTGCAAATCAAATTGATACATTTTGTATATTTTTTAAAACTGAAACAAAAACGCTCATTAAAATGTGACAATGTCTCAACAATTCGGCACATGATTGTAGATTGAAAAAAAGTGATTGCGTGCCTAGCTAAATCTTCACAGTTCCGTCCCTGCGCCATCTTGAAAGGTAGCCGGGCTTTTGCATGGAAGCGAGACGAACGTTAAGATTGCAATGATAGAGACTCGTGAATAATTGTCCCGCAAAATGTGTTAAAAGGTCTCTATCATTACATTCTCAACTTTCGTGTCGCTTCGATGCAAAGGCCCGGCTACCTTTCAAGATGGCGCAGGAACTGTGAATGGACTATTACTGTAAGAACCTTCATAAAAAAAAACATGTCTCTTTGGCCATAAAGTTTGAAGGATAGACTGAACATTGACTCTCCTCAACTTCATGTTTGTTTAACCTTCTTGTTCTGGGTGGTGGGGGTGGGGGAATACTCACTTTGTCAAAGTGGTAGGGGTGATGGGCGCTCCAAGTTAGAGTTAAGGTGGAGGGAATTAAGGCCTGTAGTAATAGGTCGTCGATAGCACTCACGCACGTTATAGAGGGGGCGTAAGGGTTTGCGGTGATGAAATAACGGTTTCGCGTTATTTTTTGTGCGGTTTTGCGGTTTTTGTCGATTTTTTTGTGCAGTTTTGCAATGTCCAACTCCCC
>JAUPMH010009016.1:0-11039 GCA_032270665.1 Metridium farcimen
CTCTGATGGGTGGTGGGGCGAATGCCGCATCGCACTTCGCAGAGCAACCAACCACACAGCCGCCACCGGCACAGCCCGGCTCGCAACAGGCCGCGCCGCCCGTTGTCGCTCAACCAGCTCAACCAGGTATCACCCCGGGTATCCCCCCGGGTATCCCCCAGGTAGGGGGAGGCCCTTGGTTACCCGCAGATCCAAATGCACCAGCCGTACATCCAAACGCACCACAAGCAGAGCCTCAGACACAGCCTATCGAGCCGGTTGTTCAGAAGGTTGCGCCCATAGAACCCGCTGCGCCAGTGGCAACGCCAGTACAAGCAGAAGTTCAGAAAATCATGGACGCAACAGATGGAGCGCCCGGGCCGCTTGCAAGTGCAGCCATTGCCGCACTGAACACGGGAGCTACGCCAGTATCGCCGCCAACCATCAGCGCATTCGATCAGCGCGAAGCCGACAGGCCGCGAAGCATTGAAGGCGACATTGCAGTCGGTTCGCTCGGGCAACCACTGACAAACCGATTGATGGCAGCGAAGGCCGCACGTGCAAAATCGGAAGAAACCGGAACGCCGTGGCAGCCGATTGAACTTGGGTCAAAGAAATACGTCATCCGACCGGTGGCACAAGATGGCGCAACAAATCCAACTCAACCCCTTACTGATGCCAGCACTCTACTTACAGGCAATCAGCCCGGCGCAAGCGTGGGCGCTGCACCTGTCAATGGAAATGGGGTGGGAACTGAACCGGCAGGGATGCCTGCTGCTGACATGGTGCAGGCTGGTGGAGTGCCCGGCGGGGTTAATGACGCAGCAGTAACGACTTCCGTCGGAACAACTCAACCTCTTGTCGGTACAACTCAACCCTATTCCGATACAACTCAACTTGATCCTGGAACTGCGCAACTTTTGCCTGGCACTGGTCAGCCTGTCGAAAGTACAAAGTCCCAAGGTGCGATTCAGGCGGGACAGGCGGATCAACAAGTTCAGGTGGCTTCCCAGAAAACAGCTCCAATCGCGCAAATCCAGGGTAATCAGGGGGAGAGTTCATCAGCAAATTATACACCTGCTGCAAAAGCAGAACAAGCGCCGGTAGCTACTGATGGTGTAGCAATTAGGCCATATAAAACATCTGATGATAGAGATGAAGCAATAGCAAAATTGCAGGACTACGCCGTAAATAATGGACTTGGCGCATCCACCAGAGCCGTGAAAGATGCCGCAGAGTACGGTGCGCCAGAATCAGAAATTGAAAGCGCTATTCTGCAAGGCGAAGATGCTTTGTACGACATTGTTGACAAGTACGCCAGTCTCAGCAACGGGATGAAGCAAGGGTTTGGAATGCCCGCTGTTGGCCCGAAATTTGACATCAGTTCTGTGAAGTTAAGCGATTACGAGCAGCGAGTTGGCGAATTGCTTGGGGCCGGGCTTTACAAATTGCCAAAACAACAACTTGACGAAATTCTGAAAGCCGCGAAAGTTCGTTCTGTTGATGATTTTGAGGATCAGGCTCTATCAGACAGAAAAGCAGTCATTGAAAAATGGCTATCTGCGCAACCAAACACCACCACCGCCACACCAGGTACTGATGGTGTAGCGAAGAATAATTCTGGTGAGTCCGTAAATAGCTCGGCCAATTCGACCAATGAGTCCAAAGGAGCAGTTAAAGAGGTGGTGCAATCCACTACCCCAGAATTACCACGATTGGAAAATCAACCTAAAGCCAAAGAAGAACAAGCGCCGGTAGCTGCTGATGGTGTAGCGAAAGAGCCGTGGCAGATGAGCTACAAGGATTACCTTTCTTCATTGCCGGAGGATGAGCGCGAGTACGAGGGTATTCATGCTTCAACACATAGGGCGGCAGTAGTCAAGGCCGTCAAAGATGGAAAAATGTCGCCCGAAGCAGCCAGCTCAGACTATCCAGATATTGGGATGGACGCACGGCGCGCCAGGCTTGACAAAGAAAGAGAAAAGATCGAATCCGTCAGTGAAGCCGTGGTATCAGACGAGGCAATCGACAATTCTGGAAACAACCAGATCAAGGGTGCAGCGCCAGAATTGAAAAAGTTGTTCGGCGACGCGAAACTTTCATACAAGGAAATTGGAAATCTCTACACAGCATTTGGCGATGTGTTGACAAGCCGCCAAATCAACATGCGATTCGGAGATAACTACAACCGAAACAATGTAATCGAGGTTTTTGAGCAGAACCGAAAACAAATTCGCGCCGCCATCAAACAAGTTTTTGGCGAAGTTCTTACAGAACCCACCGCCCCAACCATCGCACCGCCTGGGGTTACTCAACAACCTGCACAGACAGAAACCGCAGATCAGGTTTTGAAGCGCCACCACGAAACTCAATTAGCACATCCATTTACAACCAAAAGCGCCCAAAGCGGATTTCGGAACAGATTGAATGAAGAATCCAGAAAGTTAATCGAGAGCCAGGGGCTTGAAATAAAAACAATAGATCAGCCAAATATGGGAGGTGAGGTAAGGGCGAGAGCCATTGTTGACGGGATGATGGTTACAGCCTCAGCGCATAAAAACATTGGCAAGCAAGTTAGGTTTGGTATTTATGACGCAAATGGAGCAGAGTTGTTTGATTCATACAAAAACAATTCTGATATGGGGGATTATTATCAATACATGGAAGGTGCGCCAGTAAATACCGCTCTTTTAATGGGTATTGAGCAGGCACGGAAGATTAAACAGAACATATCTGCACAGCCTGTAACAGGCCAAGGGGCCGGGGTATCCCAGCCGACGCAGGATGTATCCGCACCAATCAAAACCCTGAAAGACGGGTTCGCACGCCTACGCGCAGAACGCGCAAAGAATCAACAACAAGGAAACACCAATGGCACTCAAACCAGCCAAACCGAGCCGATCCAAGCGGAACAACCAGAAGCGCCAGAAGCATCAGTAGAGCAAGAATCTCCAAAATCAGCATCAGAGTTGGCCACAGAAATGGCGGAGCTTCGCAAACAAGCGCCACGGCCACTTAATAAGATGTATGGCGCAAACCCTACTACTTCACAGATTGCAGAGCACAAAGCGCGTTCAAGCTCATACAACAGGGCGATGATAAAACTTACAAGGCTGCACAAGATTGCGCTTGCGAGAGTTAAAGAGGCTTTTTATGAAAGCCGTCAAAACAAATCAAAATCCGTTGGGATCGCTACCCACACCAAGCCGCAACAATATGTTCTAGATTTGAACAAAGCAGTCCCATTAAAAGCACCAGATAAAAATCCAAGTAAAGAGACGTTGTTAGGAGCACGAAGCATCCCCACTTTTCAAGGCGGGAAGACAAAAATTGCACGCGCCATCACAGAAAAAGTACGGATGTTTTTTGGTGGTAACGCTAAGAAGATTGATACTGTTATTGATTATTTTGGGGGGTCTGGAAGCTGGGGTGGATACCTGGCATTGAATATATTCAAAAACGTTAAGAAGTTGGTGATTGTTGAATACAACCAAGACAGGCTTCACAAAATAAAGATGTTCCATGATCAAGGAGTATCTTTGGGTGATGTTGTTAACAACAAACATGTCACAGCTTACCTTGATGCAGTAAAAATTGAGATTCAGAAAAAGGGGACGTACAGTGGAACGGCTATAGCAAATGTTATATCAGACGCGAAACATCGGGAGGATTTGAGAAAATCTGCCAGGTTGTCTATTGGAGTTGATACGTTTAACGGATTAATGCAAGCAATCAAAGACCAAGGAATGGCCTCGTTTGGCTTGTATGGTAAAGGTAAGTCTGGAGATGCAGCAGTAAATGACATTGTTCGTAGAGTGCAAATCAATGCAAAACAAGCCTACACGCAGGTTCAAATCATGCGAGATAGAGGTGTTGAAATAATCTATGTTGTTGGTGATAGCTACAAATTAAGCCCAACACAAGGAAACAATGTACTGGCTGTCGTTGACCCTCCGTACTACGCAACCAAAGGTTACAACGGTGTTGGCCTCGTCCCAATTGAGACTTACAACGAAACCAGAAAACTGCTTGACAGATTGAAAGGATCAGGTAACAGTGTCATCTACACTGATGAGGCCTGGTGGGAAAAGCATGAAAAAACGGGTGAATCCGTTGCCCCTCCTGACATGAGTAAAAAAGTCGATGGGCTTGATGCAGATGGGCAATTAAGGTCTATTCAGTCGTTGACTGATGACTTTTTTAGGATGCCAATTGCGACGCGCATGGAAGTTGTTGGATTTATTGATGGGAATAGAAATGCTGCAAATATCGGATATCCAGAGAGTACTGTTGATCGACGAGTTAATGGAATCAAAGAAGCTGGAAACTCTGCCGGAACCATGGATTCTGGCGCTGGCGAACGAACCATCGGAAACATGGACGAAAGAAATGATGGAGGAAATCAAGGACTTTCTGCCGGACGGGAACTAGGGTTAAAACTGTCTGTTGTCAGAGCCCAAAGCAAACACTCGACTCTGTTGCATGATTGGCAGAAGAGTGATCCTGATCGCGTAAGACAAAACATTGTCAGAAATATCGGGCCGATATGGGGTAAGAATGATTTAAATTACGAATTGAGAGACATCCCTGTCGAATCGGTTATCCCTTCACAAGAAGGTGAAGATTACCTTAACAGTTCCAGCAAATACACCGCAAAACAGATTGCGGATGCCCGTGAAATTGGCGACATGCACAGAAAAGATGATGTGTTGCCGATCATTCTTGATGATAAGTTAAAAATCAAAGACGGCAATCACAGACACGCTGCAAGCGTAATTAACAAGAGCGTCACAATTCCTGCTCTTGTGCCTGTTGGACCAGGAACCGGGAAGGTGGTCAATTATGACCAGTATTTTTCAGGTAAAACCAAGGAAACCGACACTGGCACGGCGATGTACAGCCGCGCAACCACCACCAAACCAACCACAGTATCAGCCCTACAGAAAGCCGTTCGCCAGCTAACCGGAAGGCTGACACCAACGAGCAAGCTTGGGCGCATCGTGGCCACCACAGCAGCAGAGATCAAGAGCACCTGGGAGCCGCTGATCAACAAGCGCATCAACCTTGAGTCAGCCGGAAACGAAGGCAAAGCACAGGCTTTCTTTGACCCCCAGACGAAAACCATCTTCCTGATCGCCGACAACATCGAAGCAGGAACAGAGATGGCGGTTTTGGCCCATGAACTGATGCACAAGCACGGCAAGCCGGTTCTGGGTAAGATTGGATGGAGCGATCTGCACAGCGTGATTGAGTCATGGAGCAATGCTGCTGAAGGAACAAACGAGCGCAAGGTGTACGACTTCGCTGCTGAACGGGTAAACGCCATTGGTGCAGAACTGTCCAGCGAAGAACTATTCCCTTATGCAGTAGAGGCCGCATTCCGGCTCGGCATCAAGCCCAACGCGATTGCAAGGACTGGAACAGTGGCCAAGTGGCTTGCCAAAGTAAAACAAGCTCTGCGCGAGGTGTGGGATAAGGTGGTAGGCAACCCCAAGAGCTTTGATTCGCAGGACTTGGTGAATCTGGCCTATGGGGTGGCGCAGAGGGAAATGCACGATGTTGGTGTTATAAATAACTCCATGACGAACAACGATGTCGTCGGCAAACAAGGCGGGCGCTCTGCCGATGACTATCAACCGGGCACCGTTCAGATCCAATCGTTTGACAATGACGAACGCGCACAAGATCGACTGAATCGCATCCGCGATGTCGAGGAAGAATACCGCCTACCCAACATTCACCAAGCCGTCCCAATGGATTACGTTCCAAAAGAAGCATCCCAAAAAACGGTAACTATTTACAGGGGTGTACCCAGTTCTGTCAAAGATTCCGCCATCAGGCCTGGTGACTGGATTGGGCTTAACAAGAAATATGCTTCTGACCACGGCACAGGAGAAACTGGAAAAAGCAGAGTCATTTCCATGACGGTTCCATCTGACCATGTGGTGTGGGCTGGAACTGACATGAATGAATGGCTTTACGCGCCACGTCAACCGAATGACCCCACCGCGCCGGATAGTGGCGGCGCAATTCGCAACAGCCGCAAGGTTGACCAAACCGACACGCCAGCGTTCAAAGCATGGTTTGGTGATTCAAAGGTGGTTGATGCTAATGGGAAACCGCTGGTGGTGTATCACGGGACATCCGCCAAGGTTGTGGCATTTGACTTTGATTATGCGGTTGAGGGTGGGTTCTTTTTATCGGTGGATAAAGAGCAGGCATCGAGGTTCGGGAAAAACGTCATGCCTCTTTATGTATCAATGCAAAACCCATTTGTTGTGCAGGGAGGAGACATCCCTGTTGAGCATGAACTGGAGGACATTGAGAGCATTGTCTCAATGGCGAAGGATGGCGGGCACGATGGCGTTTTTATAGAGGGATTCCGTGACATGAAAAATGTCCCGGTTGACACATATATTGCCTTCAACCCAACCCAGATCAAGAGTGCTACAGGAAACAACGGCAACTTCGACGGATCAAACCCTGACATTCGCTTCAGCCGCGCCAAGATCGTAGGCGAGACAACCCGTCAGCATACGCCAGAGCAATTGCGGGCCATGAAGAATGTGGGCTTCCAGATCGAGGTTCCAACACTGAAAGAACGAGCACAAGCCCTATGGAAAGATGCTGGCAAGAAGTTGGCCCAAGGTATTGCCGACCAGTTCGCGCCCATCAAGGACATGGACACCAAGGCTTACGGACTGATGCGACTAGCCAAGGGTGCCAGCGGAGCGTTTGAATCCCTGCTGCATGGCGGATTGCTGAAGCTATCGGACAACGTGTATGACTTTGACGAAACCAAGCGCGGCGGGGTGATTGACAAACTGCTGATGCCGTTGCAAGGCGAGCATCACGACTTCATGCGCTGGGTGGCAGCAAACCGGGCCGAACGTTTGTTGGGTGATGGCAAGGAGCACCTGTTCAGCCAGCAGGATGTTGACGACCTGAAAACGCTGGCTACCGGGCAAGCCGCATTCGATTACACCGTGCAGAACGGCATACGCAGGGGGAGGACTACCCGCGACCGCGCAGAGATTTACCGAGACTCGCTGGCAACATTCAACACCTTCAACAAAAACGTGCTGGATATGGCTGAACAATCCGGCCTGATCGACGGCGCATCGCGGCAAATATGGGAGCACGAGTTCTATGTTCCGTTCTACCGCGTGGCCGATGACGCGGACGGCGGTGTACGCGGCATGAATATCAAGGGCGGTGTGGTACGCCAACAGGCATTCAAGGCGTTGAAGGGCGGCAAGAACGCGCTCAATGCTGACTTGCTGGACAACACGCTGATGAACTGGGCGCACCTGTTGGATGCCAGCGCCAAGAACCGTGCAGCCAAAGCCACTATCGAAGCGGCTGAACGTCTGGGCGTGGCTATCGGTGGCAACCAGGCTACCCTGGCGCAGATTGGTTCCAGCGTCAACAACAAGAACGGCGTGGTCTGGTTCATGGACGGCGGCATGAAACGCTACAGCCTGATCGACAACCAAGGCGACGGCAAGTACCTGATGACGGCCATCACCGCGCTAGAGTACGCCGGGATGAGAAGCCCTATCATGAACGCCATGGGTTTCATGAAAAGCGCCCTGACCATTGGCGTAACGGCCTCGCCGTTCTTCAAGATTCGCAACTTGATACGGGACTCGGTGCAAGTGATTGGAACATCTGGCATCAATGTCAACCCGCTATCCAATGTGACACAAGGATGGAAGTTGACCAGTCCCAAGAGTGATGCCTATTTCCGGCTGTTGGCCGGTGGTGGGACGATTCATTTTGGCACGATGTTGGAAGGATCAGAAGCCAAGCGGGTACAGGCGCTGGTCGAATCCGGGGTGGACGCAGGAACCATCCTGAATGATGATCACAAGGTCAAGGCGTTTTACCGAAAGTTCATCGAGCCCGGCATCACTGCTTACAACGAGTTAGGCAACCGTGGAGAAGCTGTCAATCGGGCCTCGCTGTACACGCAACTGGTTAATCAGGGGATGAATCACGCCGAAGCATCTTTGCAAGCGCGTGACTTGATGGACTTCTCGATGCAGGGAAGTTTCACCAGCATACGTTTCCTGTCGCAAGTGGTGCCATTTTTCAATGCTCGCATCCAGGGCATGTACAAGCTGGGCCGCGCCGCCAAAGAAGATCCGGCACGGTTTGCTGCGGTGATTGGTGCCGCTTCGGTTATTTCACTTGGAATGCTGGCCGCGTACAGCGACGACGACGACTGGAAACGCCGCGCTGATTGGGATCGCAACAACTTCTGGTGGTTCAAGTTCGGCGATACAGCCTTCCGCATTCCGAAGCCATTTGAAATTGGAGCGATTGCCACACTGGCCGAACGCGGGTTCGAACTGGCCTTTGACAAGGAGATGACGACGACCGCTTTCAGAAAACAAGTAATGACCCTGCTGGGCGACAACCTGAGCATGAACCCGATCCCCCAGATCGTCAAACCCATCATCGATGTTTACGCCAACAAGGACAGTTTCAGCGGCACGCCCATTGAGAGCATGAGCATGGAGCGCCTGAAGTCTGAATACCGCTTCAACGACCGCACTAGCATGACAGCGCGGGGCCTGAGTACCGCTGCCAACTCGGTTCTTGGAGTTGTGGGAGTCGAGGCCTATTCGCCGGTTCAAATTGATCACATGTTGCGCGGCTATTTCGGCTGGCTTGGCACCTTCATTGTTGGCGCGGGCGACAAGCTGGCACGCCCTGCCACCGGCCAAACCGAACAGGCGACACCAGACTACTGGAAGACCGCCACCGGAAACATGGTGAGCGATCTACGCGATGCGCCAAGCAAGTACGTGTCCAATATGTACGACCAAGCCAGGGTGATCGAGCAGGCTTACGGAACATGGCGATCACTGGTAAAGCAGGGCGACAGAGAAGGTGCAGCAGAGTTTGCGGATGACAACAAGAATCTGATGAAGAAATACCATCAGGTCGAAGCCATCAAGCGCACCGAATCAAAGCTCAATGAGCGCATCCGGATCATTGAGCGCAGCGACATTGACGCTGATGAAAAGCGCACCCAGATACGCCGCATCAGGAACCAGCAGGAATTGATAGCCAAGCGGCTCGCGCCAGTCTAGAACGGCTTGTCAGGAAATGACGGTGGTTGTCCGAAAAAAATACAAGACACCACATTGATGATGACCGCCAGAAAGACGAGCCAATGCACGATGATTTTTAGCATGGCGTATTTTGGCATTTGTTCCAACAGGTTACAACGAAAATTCCCTGGAGTGACCTTGTTTCACTCGGTTTGAAAATGTCTGCCTGTCACAAGTGCCAAAATCATTTCAGTTGATTTAGTCACAAATGACACTGCGGCGCTAAGGTTTGCCGTGTCTGCCATGCCGTTTGAAAATGGCAGGCATGCCATACCTGCTCAACATCGCCATCGCGTTCGACCAGCTTTGCAACGCTGTGATCAACGGTGCGTCTGACGAAACATTGTCGGCGCTGGCGTGGCGCACCGAGCAAACCGGCAAACGATTCGGGAAGTTTTTCAGGCCGCTGATTGATGTGCTGTTTTGGGTATTTCAGCGCGACCACTGCCGCAAGGCTTACTTTGCGGAGCTTCGGCGCACGCAGCTACACAAGGATTACCGGTGATACCAATTCAACCCCATCCCCATGACGCAAGCGAGCCGTGCCCTGGCGGGTGCGAGGATATCAAAGTCATCGAAGATAAGGTTTGTCAATCGCGCCGTGAAATCGAAGTGCTGAATCGCCGGATTGATGAAAGTCACGACCAGATCACAAGCTTTGAAACCCGGCTCGATGAGGGAAATAAACGCATGAGCCGAATCGAAGCAAGCCTTGCCAACACCGCAGGCAAGTTGGACACAAACAGCGCAGAGACATCCGAGATATTGGAAATCATGCGCGACGGGAAAGCCTTTTTTCGTTTCGCGCACCGGGCTGGCGAAGTCTTAAAGTGGACGCTCGGTGTTGCCGTGGCAGTGCTGGCGTTCTGGTATGCAGTCAAGGACTGGGTGAAGCACTGATATGGCCTCGCGCAAGTTCATTCTGGCCGCCATGACGCTGCTTAGCGCGACTGGACTGGTATGGGCCGGGCACATTGCCGACGGCGTTTACAGCGCTGTGACCATCGCCGTTTGCGGGGCCTATATGGCCGCGAATGTGACGCAGAAAGCGACGGTGAAAGCATAATGGATCACAGTACTTATCTGCGCCACGGATCGGCACTTGGTAAAAAACGTCCTTTGGAATCGTGTAGTAGCAGCTTTTTCTTATCTCCTACTTTAGTTGTTGACGCTTTTTCATGGCTCCACTTTCCTGCAGCTACACGATTGTTCATAACAACTACCGAAACATTGTTCTCCTCCGCTATTTCAGCAAATGATTTATCAGGGGTCGCCATATGAACTGTTGTCCTATTCCTGGATTGTTCTTTCATCGTGGCCCACCTACAATTTTCAGGGGAATACCCCTTAGAGTTGTCGATTCTATCTATGGTCAGATTATCTGTATAACCAGACTGTTTCGCCCATTCGTAGAATCGATCAAACGTTCTCCAATCTTCACAAACGGCAATTCCTTTAGCCCCATAGTGCTTTTGATTCGGGTCTTTGCATCTTTTGTGCATGTTGCTCCAGCACGTATGAATCCTAGTCCCCTTCATTCGGTGTGTTGCAGTTCTCTCTCCAATAGTCGAACGAGACCCTTTACACCCACAGGAAAGACTTTTCCCGGCTCGGAGATCACCTCCTCTGACTATCTGGTCGACCCCACAAGAGCATCGACATTGCCACAAAGCGCCTCCACCTTTTGCGTTTCCAGATTTAGAAACAACAAGCCATTCGCCAAATTTCTTGCCAGAAAGTTCAATCAGTTTAGGATTTTTAGTCATGGCTAATTATACAGACTCTGCGGGGTTTAATAGCAAAAAAATAGCGCTTGCGGTAGTTATTGCGGCATCAATAGCTATTCCCGCTGAGGGCTTACGGGATAAATGGTATGCAGACCCAGGTCAAGGGATCGTAACCGTCTGCTATGGGTCGACCAACAACGTAGATAAGCAA
>JAUPMH010009127.1:110-11037 GCA_032270665.1 Metridium farcimen
ACAAAGAAACAAAGAAACACACAAACAAACAAATATATACACACAAAGAAACAAAGAAACACACAAAGAAACAAATATATACACACAAAGAAACAAAGAAACACACAAAGAAACAAATATACACACACAAAGAAACAAAGAAACACACAAACAAACAAATATATACACACAAAGAAACAAAGAAACACACAAAGAAACAAATAAAGACACACATAAAACAAATAAAGACACACATAAAACAAATAAACACACAAAAACACAAACAACAACAACAAAAAACACAGTCCTACCAAAATCACTGTCAGGGATTTGTTCCTCATGGGCAAAATCCTTAGCAACTTCAAAGAAAAGCTCATCTGAAAATATAATAAGAACAAAATTAATGTAAATATATACAGGCTGACAACCTACAGTAATATGGTAAATAAGAACAAATGGTAAAATAAGAACAAATGTAATTATATACAGGCTGACAACCTACAGTTATATGGTAAATAAGAACAAATGGTAGAATAAGAACAAATGTAAATATACAGGCTAACAACCTACAGTAAAATGGTAAATAAGAACAAATGGTAGAATAAGAACAAATGTAAATATATACAGGCTGACAACCTACAGTTATATGGTTTACATACCAACATTGTGTCCTGTTCTACTTGAAGTTTCAAAAACCTTGGCATCTATTTCTGAAAAACACACATTATCATCATCATAACTATTGTCACCATTGTTAGGGGGCTTTCATTTATTAGTGTATGGGGGGGGGCGGGGGAGGGGGGGGTTTCAGCAAAATCTTATGTTGTCTTTCCAAATATAACACAGCCCCCCTTTCTGGTAGGTAAAAAATATCATAGCCCCCCTAAATTTGCCCAGTTTATAAATAAAGCTGCAGAAAATTTGCAACAACCCCCCCTATATAGCTTCTGGAAAAAAACCGCGACCCCCCATTCAATATTCCGCTGACCCCCCATACACTAATAAATGAAAGCCCAATTAACATAATTATGATGTGATGTAATGAAATATGTTGCTCATATTGTGCATTTCATATACATCCAAAGCGATTTACAATATTATAGTATGGACTGCTGGCAGCTTGCAATCGCAAGGAAATTAGTAATTAGTATGTGTTAGTATGAGCCATCATCATTATCATCACAATCATTGTCACTATCATCATCATAAATATTTTCACCATTGTTAACATGGTTATGATCATCATAGCCAACATTAACATTACTATTATCATTATCATCATCATCATCCTCTGTATCAACATCATCATCTAACACCATTATATATTAGTCTAGATCACTATGGTTACCATCTGCATAATCTGTAGTTGTATGGTAATCCACTTTACGTAGCTTTTTGTCTGCTTCCACAATGTCTAACTTTGTTCCACACAGATATATTTTACAATTCTAAAACAATACAAAACCACATTAAAATAATATTCTCTAACAAAAACTTTCAATAGAAAATGTATACATCAAATAAAAACAGACAGACATACATACAGCAAAATAAACATATGGACAGAAAGATACAAGATAAAAATCACACAAAAAACAACAACAAATACATTAGGCAGATAAACAGACAAGCAGACAAGCCAACCAACCAACCAACCAGCAAACAAACAGACAAACCAATCAATCAGCAAAAACAAAACACAGACAAACCAACCAACCAACCAACCAACAAATAAACAAACAAACAAACAGGCAAATAAACAAGCAAATAAACAAACAAGCAAACACACAAACAAACAGGCAAATATATAAATAAACAAGCAAACAAACAAACAAATAATCAAACATTGTCAAACAAACAAACAAACAAATAAACAAACAAACAAGCAAACAAACAAATAAACAAACAAACAAACAAACAAACAAACAAACAAACAAACAAGCAAACAAACAAACAAATAATCAAACATTGTCAAACAAACAAACAAACAAATAAACAAACAAACAAGCAAACAAACAAATAAACAAACAAACAAACAAATAAACAAACAAACAAGCAAACAAACAAACAAACAAGCAAACAAATAAACAAACAAACAAATAAACAAACAAACAAACAAATAAACAAGCAAACAAACAAAACAAACAAGCAAACAAACAAGCAAACAAACAAATAAGCAAACAAACAAGCAAACAAACAAGCAAACAAACAAACAAGCAAACAAACAGACAAACAAACAAAACAAACAAGCAAACAAACAAGCAAACAAATAAGCAAACAAACAAACAAATAAGCAAACAAACAAACACATAGACAAATAAACAAACAAACAAATAAACAAGCAAACAAACAAACATTTTAAACTCTGTCAGTATAAAACACTGTACTCACAGTTTCATATGTTTTTAATTCATTCACCCAAAACTTGGCTCTCTCAAAACTAGATTTGTCTGTGAGATCTAGTAAATGACAAACACATAATTAGGTATTAATTCCTAAAAGGCTTTGAGAAATTAGCAATCTAACAATTCAAATATTTACCATAGCAAATGACAGCAGCTTTGGCTCCACGATAATATATTCTACTCATTGCTTCATAGCGCTCTGACCCTGCAGTATCCTGGGGGAAATAAACAAAATATTTAAATTATTTGGAATAATATGAAATCAAGTTTGGTTAGACTTTCATGTTATATGAATTACATATACTGTAACTTACCTCTATTGGGTAGAACTTCATTATTTTAGAAAACACATTAGAGGAAACGTACAGGACACATAATTCAAAGGAAACCTATTTTTTTGGGTTTGTTAAAACAATGATATATTTGGGTAGCCATACAATCTATTAAGTAATCATTAGCCCAATTTAAACAGTACTGTTTAAATATGAGTAAAAATATTGCTATGGTATTGCAATCTTACCCATATGCCAAGAGTAACACTATTATTTCCAACAATAACTTTGTTTGCACCAAATGCTGCACCGATGGTCTGAAAATGAAAGAAGAAAGTATAAGAAAGAAAGGAAGTCAGAAAGAAAGAAATTACAATGAATGAAAAAAAGAAAGAAAGATAGATTAAGTGAAAGAAAGAAAGAAAGGAACGAAGAAAAGAAAAAAGAAATTGATATTTTCCAGTTAATTAATTCTACCAAACAAAGATGCACATAAATAAATTTAGACTAGTGTGCATAAATTATATACATACATGCATATATTAACCATCTTATATTACCACAACAGGTACAATGCTATTTCTAGACTAGTTATAGCAATTACTGGAACAATTTCACATGTTTATGCATATAATTACCGGTATAACTTATGTAAAACTAGCAGCAATATACTACATACAAAGTATAATTTAAAGCCTTTTTAGGGGAATGTTTCTTTTAAAATAGATGTTTAAATTTGTACAAGTATGTTTAAATATAGCAAGGTTTTATTTAACTGAGACTGTTCGACAGGTTGGTGAATTACTATAATTATGCCATAGACACAAACATTATGCAAATATAAACATTGAAAAGCCTTGGTATTAAAAAAATCATAATAATTACGTGCATATAAGGTGTAATAAAAACAAATATTTCATGGGTCTTAAAAAAAGTAAAAGTAATTGTAGTAACTTAGTTAATAAAATTTAAAAATGATAAAATCATTCCTACATTTGAATGGTATTAAAATAATTAAGTGCCCTCAATATATTGTAAATATGTTTGTGTGGGCTAATTATAATTAATAATGTTTCCCGTTTTTATAATGAGGTGTATAACGTAAACCTCAATATATCAAATTACAGTACTTCACTTATGAAAACAGTTTATATATAATAAACCAATTCCTGGTCTGCAAAACAAATACTTATCATATTTTGTGAGCGTTTTAAAATGTGTTTAACGTACATTTTGGTAAGGGACACTTTCATTAAACCTGTGATGTAGATATCGTTCAACTAGACTGGTCTTTCCACTGTATTCCTTGCCCAAAAGCACAACTTTGGCATCGACTTTAGAACCCATTGTAACCTAAATTCCACTATCAGCAGCTCCAGTGCATATTCTGTGAATCTAATTGAATATTCATGTAGTATTTCTTAGGAAAAAAACCTGACAAACATTATATGAGTTCACGACTTGTTTTGTCCACATTTCCCATAACTCTTTGCTTCTCTCTGCACGGTAGCTTGGGAACTAGGTCAGTGACGCCTGGGGGATTTCTGTTTTCAAAAGAGCAAAAGTACAAAATTCTCGAAAAGCAAATTGTTTTCAGTGTTTTTTGTTTTGATATTGCAGATATAACATTTTTCATGGCTAAGAACTCTTTTTGTTTAGTCATTAACCAATTTTATTGTTTAAATTTTCTGCAAACGTTCATTTTTGCATTGTGTTTTTGCTCGCTATTTCCGTCTACACGTGGCTCATTCGAAACTAATACTTCCTCCGGTTCTCCGATGGCTTTAGTTCCTTATTCACCACCACTGACACTTGCAAAGTTTCATCAAACTGAAAGAAATTTCACTTTTGCTGGGAGGACTTTAACCATCACTCAAGACTGGAATGATGGCGGTGTTGCTGCTGTTGTTTGGGATGCAGCAATCGTGCTTTCTAAGTACATCGAGAAACACAACCAGTTGAGTGTAAAAAACAATGTCATTGAACTAGGAGCTGGAACAGGACTTGTTGGGATGGTTGCTGCCTTACTCGGGGGAAACGTGATAGTTACAGACAGGGGAATGGCATTAAAGTACATTAACGTCAACATAGAGAACAATGCCAATGTTCTATCGGGTCTTACAATAAAAGTTGAAGAGCTGAATTGGGGGCAAGACATATCTCAATTCCAACCACCTGATTTGATACTTGGTGCAGATATAGTCTACATTGAGGATACGTTCCACGAGTTGTTTAAAACGTTGTTAGACTTGACTGGAAGTGAAACAGTTGTGTTGCTTTCGTGCAGAATTCGTTATGAACGCGACAATAAGTTTTTGAATCTTCTAAAGACAAGGTTTAGTATTAGCAAGGTTTTGTATGATAACGAGACTGACATAGTGATTTATGAGGCAAAGAAATTGAGCTCAGTAAATACCAAAGATGACCTTTAATAATATACATATCTTTTATGTGCATGTTTATATATATATTTCATGGAAAATATTAGAGTGAAGGCATTTAACCCGTGAAATAGAAATTGCTTGCTTAAGTGTAATAGTCAAATAGACTCGAGAGAAAACAATGGAATTAGAGACTGCTAAGGTGTATTAGTCTAATATCTTTTTCACGGTTAGATGACTTCACTCTACTAGAGTGCTTGAATTTTAATTTGTACTAAGTAGTACTAATTTCATACTAAATTCTTTATTAATTGCTATTAGAGCGGTTTTCATTAACCAGTGAAACAAAGTGTATTAATTAAAGTGTAATAGTCAAATAAGAACAAAAGAACACAATGAAATTTAACGAGTGTTTCACGGGTTAATGAAAACCACTCTATTTCATTAGCACTATTTAAGTACTAATTATTACTATTTGTTTCATGGGATTAGTGTGAGCTAGTACTCTACCAGACCACTTATTTCAATAACAATTGAATCTACAGTTGTATTCTGGGCATCCTGAAGTTAATCCCATAATAATATATGATAAATAGAAATTTAATTCTGTACAACCAAACAAATATCTAACATACAAAAACGAGATCTACAAGTTGGACATGGGGAAGTGCTAGCCAACCATGTATCAGGTCTTGTTTGGTCCTGCCGACTTGCGAACCATTTCCCCATACATTCTAAACACCACATAGGTCGACAAAAACATGTCACACATTCACCCTCATCAGATGGAGCACAGAGTTTCTGGAGCTTGATGTTGGAGGTCTGTTGCATGCAGCCAATGCAAGGCTCTCGTTCCTTGAAACAAAAACATTTTAAATTATAATAGATAGATGATAAAAAGCTTTGAAGAAATGATAGAAATGTTATTCAGATGACACTATTATTTGAAAAAAAATTAATGAAAAATAAAATGAACACTGGAACTCAATAGTTTTTGAAGGAGTTCAACATGTTTAATGATGGTGAATTAATATTATCTGGGTGTGTTTAGTTTTCAAAAGGACTGTCATGTTTCAACAATGTAGTCATACATGAGTGTGTCCTTGGCTTCAAAATAGGTGAGCAAAGTATTTAAAAGTGTTGGTATTGTGATGCTAATTTGCAAACCATTTTAACAATTTGTAATTGGTAAGAGTTATCTTGTTTACTTCAACATAGACTGAATCAAAATATGGCATCCAATTTTAATAACTATTGTTCTTGACTGGCTAGCCTCATGTTCATGTTGAAACATGATGGAGTTTTCACATATATGCGATGCTAGCCAGTCAAGAACTGTAGTTATTAAAATTGGACGCCACATTTCGATCCAGTGTATACTGTACCTCATCTGTTTCTACCATGACTAACTTCTCATTCAGTTCCACTTGTTGTCTAAAAGCTTCCAGGAATCTATCAGTTAGTGACTGATGTATAATGATATTTCTAGCATTTCTAATAGGAGCTTGTATCTTCTCTCTTAGTTCACCATAATCAGTAGACACTAGTCTTATAACAAAAGGCTTTACAGCTGGGTTTATGCTTGAAACTTGGATGTTTAAGTACTGCACTGCTATGCTACTCTCATGAGAAAAATCATGGTCCTCTGTAGCAATGATTGTCATGTGTACATCGGGCTTGTGTGCAACATGGACATTGTATGTTGTACATTTGATAATCCATGAGTCTGTAATGTATAGGCTTGTTCCTCCAATGATGAATGTGAACTTGGAGATTCTTCTGAATTCAATGTTTATAGATGAAGCTACTGCCCTCCATGGCCCGCCATGTTTAGAAAGTACTGCACAGAATGGATGATTTTTCCTATGACAAAAGACATTTGATTTTTGTTTAGTTTTGTTGGATTACATTAAAATGTAAAACATTTGCATCTAATTTTCACGTGGGAAGTCAGTGTTTTTACCTCATCAGGCAACTACTTGGGGTCGGGAATAATAATGAAAAAAACATACTGACTTTTTTATGTACCAATGGATGAGACTTCTTGGGACAAGTGTTTTAAAATATGTCTGCTATTTCAAATATACAGTGGTACCTCTATTAAGCAGTCACCCTCGGGACTTTCCAAAGTGGCTTCTTAATAGTGGTATAGAATAAATATAGGAATAGATTTGGGACTTTTTATTGTGGCCTCCTAATAGAGGGTGACCGCTTAATGGGTGACAGCTATAATTAATAGAGGTACCACTGCAGTAGTTATCCATAATATCAGGGGTACATATACATGTAGCTAGGACATTTTGGCAGGTATGCACAATTAATAGGGTTTTTGATTTAAATACAGTATTAGTATTGCTGGAAAAAAGAACATTCAGAATTTTCATGAATTTTGAAGTGTGCACATGTATTTGTGTAAAGGAATCTATGGCCCTGGATATCTCTTCAGTATTTTCAAAAGACTTACCAGTTATTCCATGACCAGTATCGTGCTATAGCAAACCCACAGGCTGCTATGCCAACGCACAATAACAGAAAACAGTTAACAGCAAGTCCTGCCCTAGCAGGGTCCAGTATATATAGATCATTGTCATAGTCATTGTATAATGAAACCAATCCAAGGCCAACATAATAACCTGTAAACAGATATTTAGAGATATGCTTATTGGTCGGCTTCGAGACAATATAACATAGCGAGTAATGACATTTTCAGATTAATAAAAGGGCATTTTTCGTCGTGTTGAGATATCGCATTTTATAAAAGCAAAGAAAAACATCTGTGTTTTCACATGCTTATGGACATCTTGATATGCTTGACTCGACTTTGTCTCGTGTTTGGCCTGACCAGCTCTAGAATTCTCCCAAACGTATCAGAAGATTTTTCATTTTTTAAATCATCATCATCATCATCATCTGACAACATCATCAAGAGAATTAACTTAAGATATAACACAAAAGGCACATACAAGTATTTTTTCAATTTCTTATAACATATCCTTATAATTTCAAATGCAATGCAATAACACCAATCACCATAATAAATGTTTATTATGTCCACGTCACAGTTCAACTTACCGAGTGGTAGAAGCGAGTGAAATACTACCGTAGCTGTCGTCCTTTTTAAATGATAACCTGTAAAGTCCATATCCTCGCTACCAAGATAGCTCGATAATAGATTCTGTACTGTCAACCCTGCGCTTACAAACTCCCTCGGTGGAGCTATAAAACACAGAGAAACCAGTATATAAAATATTGTAAACATGAACTCGTTGGACACCATTTTGGAATACTGACTTGGCTGAGGGATTGGGACGAGCAACAACAGGCAACCCAACAACAACCAAAACAGGCCATTTCAATATTACAATAATTTAATATTCTTGTCTAACTCTGAATAAAATAAAATAAAATAATTGAAATTAGTAAAGTGTTTAATTTAGGCAAAATTAATGATATTATTATAAAACATATTGGCGTTTTCACAGCGCGGGTTTCCTGTGGAAGTGGAAACCCGCTGACCGATTCAGTTCATTGGGGTTGATCAAAAACTCAAAACAAGTTTGTACGAGACCATTTTGAAGTTTGTTTTCCAAATATTTTGAAATGTCATGGAACTCCATCCAATCGTAGAGTCTTTATCTGAGCTGAAACCTAATCTCTGGTGCGTGATTTCTCCAGGTGGGGACGGACCAAGCCCTAGAGTCGGCCATACGTGCGAGTTTTTAGGCGGGAAAAGTGACGGTGATCTCCAAGGCGACAAAGGGAGAATATTGATTATCGGAGGAGCAAATCCTGATGGAGCATTTAGTGACGTGTATAGTATAGATACAGGTATGTTGCTAAGGTTTATGAAAGGTTAATGTAATGATATTAGGTTTTGAATTGTTAAGTTATTATGCAAATCCTTTGGGACTTCGCATTTCCTTGACTTCCTTGGATACCAAATATGGGCCCTTGTTATTACATTTGATTACCTTTTTATGTGAAACTATTACTTATGCACCTATCAATGTCTTGCCCCACCGGGGGGAGTGCGGGCAAAGACGGGCTATTGTTCAAACATAAACTTTGCCCGTACCTGGGGCTGCTCGATGTTTTTTGACAATAATTCTGCGTCCACAACAGTAAATATATGAGTAAGTATATGAATTTGACGTCCCCAGGATACGGGCTATTGACAAAAAGATATGAAAAATATCAATAGCCCCTGGGTATGCCCGCACTCCCCCCAGTGGGGCAAGACATTGATAGGTGCATTACTTTGTTGTTATTTTGGATCATGATGACGATGATGATAATGACGACGATGGTGATGATAATATGATGATGATTGTGATTTTATAAATATGATGATGATGGTAATGATTGCAATGATCGATGACAATGAAGAAAACAATTAATGATTGATGATATGATCACCAATGTTGACAATCATTAATAATCAATTATTATTATTATTATAAGATTCCTTAAAGTGGAGTAATGCCAATTTCCAAGGTCTACTACCCAGATATGAGCATTCGTCTTTCATACCACCATCATGTCCTGGAAGGGTTGTGGTGTTTGGTGGAGCGTCCAAAACAGACAATTTAAATGATGTCCAGGAACTAGATACAGGTGAATATAATATGTTAGAAGTAATGGTTCTCATCGAGATCTCAGTTGAGTTTAATGATAACAAACACAAATTAAGTCTCCCTCACTTGCTTAGATGATAATACATAAAACTACATGTATAAAGCTCTCCAGCATGCATATAATACAATCCAAGTTAGTCTCCGACCTCAGTAAATTGGCTGAATGATTGTTTGATTGATTTAATGAATAAATTGATCATGTTGAGTAAATATAAATTATTATTCATTAATCAGTTTGTTAGTTTCATTTGATTTGATAGTTGATTGATTAACTGGTCAAATAATTGTTAGGTTAGTTTATTGAGCAATTAATTGATTTACTGATTAATAGTTATGTTGTTTTTACACAATTGTGTTGCAGCTCACAATAGCTGTTCTAATGTTGAAGTCAGCGGAACATCACCATCGACTCGTACATGTCATAGCATGGCATCTATTGGTGATAGCCTGTATGTATTTGGTGGTGGTTTTAAAGGGGCAGATCCTGTACAGGACCAAGAGATGTATGTCTTTAATGCAGGTCAGTAGAAATTAATTATTGAATGCCAATATGGGATTTTAAATGGTTTCGTTATGAGATTCAAATTCTCAACTTATTGAGCAATTATTGGAGTAGCAACTAGGTAAACTTTACAGCATATTATAACAAGATTTACTGATGTTTTGATGTTAATGTTTCCATATTACATATTCCCAGCAAAGACGTAAAAATTAGTATTGATGTCCAAGTGTAGCCTAGAACTGAAATTAGCTTAAACATATTTGTTAAGTTGAAATGTAAAATAATTTTTTTTTTTTGCAGTAACAAAGAGCTGGAGTCAATTAGAAACAAAGGGTGACAAACCATCCTCTAGGCATGGACACCTTATGGTTACTATAGGAACAGATATCTATTTACATGGAGGAATGGCTGGTACAAACGTCTTTAATGATTTACATAGATTCAGTACAGGTAATATATTAACATGATGATGGTGATGATAATGATGTTTATTTTGGTGATGGTGATGATAATGATGATGATGACATTGTTGATAATGATGATGATGGTGATGATAATGATGATTATAATAATGATGATAATAATGACATTTGGTGGTAATAATTATGATGATAATGATGTTAATGATGTTAATGATAATAGCAGTTATAATATTATTAATAATAATAATTTCATTGACTTATAAGTAATATATACAATATGAGCGGCCGATCTGTATCCGATATACAACGGCGAGTCGAAGACGAGCCGTTGT
>JAUPMH010009238.1:0-11035 GCA_032270665.1 Metridium farcimen
GTTGAGTGATAGTGACTAATAGTCACTAAATAAAAACTATTAGTTAGTAACTATTTAGATTTTATTTCATGGACATATATATAGTGTAAGCACTCTATATATCACTTTTTATAATTAAACCAAAGGGAATCAAGAGAATAACTCAGTTCCAAAATCTAGCTGGTTTAAAAAACTGTAAATAAATTTGTTGTATATAAAGTAATGTAAAATGAGATTACCAACAATGCATCTATTATGATCACATGGCCAATGCTTTTTTTCTGAATTGTATTTATTTGTTTTGAAGGTGGAAAGGCAAATAAAGCCAAATACATTGGATAAAATTAGAAAACAGATGTTGTTAGGTGACAAGTCAATTGCTCCAGTAACAAGATACTACATCGAGGTTCCCACAAGTGATGCTCATAGTAACCACTTCACAGATGAGACCATAAGTGTGGAAAACCCAATACACCCAGACCTTATTAACAAAATTAGTGAATATGTTAAATCAGGTACATATATACACCTATATTAGACAAATTATAAGTGCAAGTGCACTAAATTATGTGTGCACCACCTAAATAATACTAAAATATCATGCTAGAGTGCAAATAATATACACGTGACTAAACAACAGTAATATTATTTAGTACAATGTTAGTCTAATTCTATTGTTTTCTATGCTACTACTTGTTTCATGGGTATAATATTTGTACTCTAATTCTAAATAACACTATTAATAAGTGAATAGTGCAAAATATTGCACACACATTGTCAGATTATTTGCACTCAATCAATTAATAGCTGATATTAACAAATTACTTTCCAAAACTCATCAAAAATTACATAATCTATTTACAA
Source organism: Metridium farcimen (assembly GCA_032270665.1). NCBI lineage: Eukaryota > Metazoa > Cnidaria > Anthozoa > Actiniaria > Metridiidae > Metridium > Metridium farcimen. Next base: position 844 of record JAUPMH010009238.1, read on the forward strand.
ACAAATTATAGGCCTTTTGCAACAACAGGTCACGTGACCCTACCCCTTTTAAATCTAGCAGCTGTGTCAAAATGAACATCAGAAATAAAAAGAGTGCACAAAAGAGCACCAAAGCCAAAGTTGTTGAGCATAGGAGAAATGGCAAAAATATGAAATTCAATATTATAAATTTATAAGGATTTATATGGAAATTATGCTCTGGGCAGGCTATGAGCTAAAACTTTGGCTTTTTACTATCATGGAGGTGCTCTTTTCATGTTCATTTTGACACAGCTGCTCAATTTAGAAGGGGTAGGGTCACGTGACCTGTTGTTGCAAAAGGCCTACAATTTGTTTGTTATCGGTGCTTGATACTACTTTAATTGATAACCATTATCATTGCTTTTGAATTTAATTTTTTTACCAATTTCACAAATATTTATTGCCTAATTGACATGAACATTGAAGAATGTGCTTTATCAGCCTCATTTGCTTTTTCACATAAGAAATATAATTTATATTTGAAATTTCTTGAGCAGATTATATTTTATCTTGCAATCTTTTAATCAAAACTATGACAGCTAACTGCTTATATTATACTGTCTGTATTATACCTGCAGCCTGTAAAAATGAAAAAGCCTTTTAAATCAATATGCCTTGAGTGTTGAAATAATCTGTATTTGAACTAAGCTATTATTGTTTTTAATGTGCATTCTAAAATCAACAACAAACTATAATGCACTTGTAGTTCATGGATTTTAAAGGCAATAATATGACACACAAGCAAGCTAGGCTGAGGATGAAACAAGTACATAGTGTAGTTTGTTAGTAGTTTGTTACAATCGGTTTTTGTCATGTTAATAAATTGTTATAATATAAAATATTGATATGTATATATGCTATTGGTATCAATTTACAGGTATTACAAATCCCTATGATATAAGGAATCTCTTGAAGGTATTTGTAGAAAAAGAGATGTTTTCCCATCATCTTCCACCAAGTCAGAAGCCAAGTTTGCTGAACAGCAAGTTTTATCCTTCAATCAAATGTATAAGCAACCACATATACCGAATTTCCTATCAGCTGAAGCTTAGTAAGCTAGATCAAGAACATCTTGATCAGCTTATTAAAGAGTGGATTAAAGAAAGAGGAGATAGGAAATTCTTTTTCAGAAAGTACACAACGTCTGATGAACCTGCAGAGAAAAATAAAGAATATAAAAACCAACTACTTTATGTGCACCAAGAGAAGTGGCAAGCAGACCTTCTTGTGAAATATGGTCAAGACATCTGTTTACTAGATGCGACCTATAAGACAACCAAATATGCTGTACCACTCTTCTTTTTGTGTGTGAAGACCAATAGTGGATATGCTGTTGCAGGTATTAGTGTTATCATTGACTACATTCACATACGTACTAGTAACTCTTTTTACAATAATTCTCTGTGTATCAAGCAGCATGAAAATTGTAGTGATATTATTAATAATAAATAGCAACCAATAACACTAATTTAGCTGTGAAATAAACATATTTGGTGTTACAAGCACTATATGGTTAAGTGCTTGTTGCTTTCAATTAGCATTTAGTGCTGCTGAATTTAGTAGAGTGCAGTGTATCAACCCACAAATTTAATAGCACAAAGTCTATTGTTTTCTATTTTGTAATTTGTGCTATTCAGTACTAATAACTTATTAGATAGTACTGTTTCCTGGATTTATTGATTGCACTCTACTAAGTAAATGAATTATGGTACTTAATCACTATTTTTAAAGTTGTTGATTGTTCTTAGCATCTAACTGTTAACAAAATAATTTGAACATATCCTTCACTTAATCAAATGAATTTGAATGTTTTACTACTTGCCAGCCGACTTTGTGGTGCAAGAGGAGAAAATTGAAAACGTCAGAGAGGCATTAGCTGTTCTAAGGGAGTGGAATCCCGAATGGAAACCCAATTACTTCATGTGTGACTTTTCGGAAGTCGAAATTCAAGCGATTGAAAGTTGTAAGTAAAGGAAACTTTTGCTAAACTTAACAACCAATGACAACCCTGACAACGGCCATATGAATGCCATGTTGATCCTTGAGGGGGGGATTTCTTTTTGGATTTCTCATGTTTCTAAATAGTTTAATGTTCAAAATCTGAGTCGTTGGCTTTGAGCATGGTTTGCTTTTGTTGTCTAGACCTTAGTTACTATTTACAGTAGCCACATGCAGTCATAGACTGCCTATTTTTTTACAAGTCATTAATTTTCTCTTGCTCACTCACAGGTTTCAAAGATCTTGGGACGTACGTGTACATCTGTGACTTTCATCGTGAGCAAGCATGGGAGCGGTGGTGCAAGAAGTCTGAGAATGGTCTCAGTGGTGTAGAAAAAGAGGAAGTGATTTTTCTTTTAAGAAAAATTGCCAGCTCCACCAAAGGTCCACCTGGAAAAGAAAGTGAGCAGTTTGATAATGCTGTTGCTCAGCTAAAAAGAAATGCAATCTACCAGAGCAATTTCCGACTGCAAAGGTGGATGGGAAATACATGGTTGCCATGCCACAAGCGCTGGGTGTGTGCTTTCCGGGAGGATAAATATAACATTTGCCTCAATACAAACAATGGTGTTGAATCCCAGAACAACGTCTTCAAACATATTTACCTTCCAAGAGCAACTGGTAAATCCTTGAGCAGCATCCTTTCCACCATTATCCACAACTACTTGCCCGATCAGTACAGACAGTACATTATCAAGAATATCAAAATGAATGGTTCACACAAGCGGTATAATGATGAAATTCCTGAATTTCTGCATGGTAGGCCACGCACATTTGTCAAGCACTGCATGACAAGAATGAACAATGCTTATGACCTGGAGGGCCATGTGGTTCCACAAAACCTGGAAAAAATGGAATTCAAGGTTAAATCTTCCAGTGATCCACATATTCAGTACTTGGTACAAATTGCTAAGCCACACTGTGCATGCGCTGATTTTAGAAGATTTAAACTGCCCTGCAAGCACATGTTTGCAATATTTAACTGCACTGAAGGTGTTGATTGGTATTCACTCCCCTTAACATATAGAAGTGCACCACATATTTCTGCAGACCATGATTCACTCCTGCACTTTAAGGATTCTTCATGCACAACAGAAACAATGTCTTACAATACCTCTACAACAGATGAGGTCAATGGGTCCAGTGAAGAACTTGACTACACCAATAAGGTCACAACTCTACCTAAAAAAGAAAAAAACTCTATTAAATCCTTAGCTGCAAAGGCAAGATCAGCTCTAAAAAACTTGCAAGATCTTACTTATCTTTGTAAAAACAAAAAAAGTTTAAATCGAATCATACATGAAGTCAACAGTCTTGAAACAGAACTCAAGGAGACCATCCCGAAAGAATCTGGTCTTTTGGTGAGGTCGAGTCCCCAAAAAACAAAGAAAACCTTACCCACATCTTCAAAAAAGAAAAATATTAAGCACAAATCCAATGAACTTGGTAGTATTGGTTGTTTGAAGAATTACCAGCCTCCAGCCAAAAAGAAGAAGCACTGGCAACACAGGAATAGAGTTGGGAGAAAAGCAGACATGCTGCGAAAAACGTACAAAGTCCATGTGGACATTGATGATGATAACAACAGTACAAATTGTGCAGATGAAACTCAATTACCAGCCTCCAAAAACTGCTTCAGTGATAGTGATGATGATGACGAATATTTGATGAAATCAATTTTTGCTGATTCACAAACTAGTATTTCAAGTCCACCTTCTAGATCTACTGACCCAGAAAACAAAACCCATGTACCAACACCTCAAGCTACTACTCCAACAACAACATCATCAACGACTTCTCCAACAGCAACACCATCAACTACTTCTCCAACAGCAACACCACCAACTACTTCTCCAACAGCAACACCACCAACTACTTCTCCAACAGCAACACCACTTTCCGGGGCACCTATTGATTTGACCAAAGATGTTTCTGATGAGGAAACTTCTCCTTCTACAACTACTCCAAACAAAGGTAGCACTACACCATCTACTAGCCATAACAACACAACTAGTACCTCTGGTGATGAGACAGAACAACCATTAACCATCCACACATCCTCAAATTGGAGAAACATGTTTGCAGGTTTACTGGATAAAGATGAGTTGAAATGCCTTGAAGATGGAGAAGAACTCAATGACCTGGTTATTGATGGTTCATTACAGTGAGTAGCATAATAAAATATTTTATAGTGGAATGCAAGTTAAAGCAATATGATAAACATACGATCTGACATATATTTTCTCTCATAGCTACATAGTTTTTGAAAGATGCATGAAATTTACACCTCCCAGCAAAGTCCACATCATGTCAACTCACTTCTATGCAAGTATTTCTACTCGAACCAGAAATATAGCACCAAAAGGGCACCCAGCACAGCTAAAAACTAAAACTGACAGGTATGCAGCTATAAGTTACAATTAAACCCTGATATATATCTATATATCTTTATATTAATATTATAATATTAATTATAATAATATTAATATTATATTATATTATAATAATTAATATATTATTACATATAGTATCAATGACATCAGTCTATTGATTTGTTAAAATTACAGAGAAGTATGGGAATGTGCTAAAGGATTTACAAGAAAAGTGAACTTGGCATGTAAAGAGTACATTTTCATTCCAGCTAATGTAGGGTATGTATATCATTGCTCTATCTAAGTTTCATTAAAATGACAGCCACTAAATATTCCTCCCAATGATCAATTGATAATTTTAAGGGCTAATTGTATGTCACAACTATCTTGAAAAATATCAACATGGCCTAATTATGAAACAAAACTTTCCTTCCAAGTAGTAACTGGAGACAGGTTTCTAGTATTCCCCATCAGAGCATCTCATTGACTAGGTATTCCCCTACTTATAAGTATGAATAATAATTGTTGATTTGAATACTATCTTATTCAATGTTACAATGAATCTACTAGTAGTTTTATTCTCTACCATGCCTTTGGACATTATGTGTCCATGGGTTAAAAATAGAAAATTCATAGTTACACAGCCCTTCAATTAATAATGCTGCCAAGGTACTAGCATTTCATAGACAATAATGACATAAGTTCAATTTATTTCCAATAGGCACCACTGGATACTTGTTATTCTGCAGAATATAGAAAATGCTGTTACAAAAAATTCAAAGGCTGCAAGTTCTTCTAGGTACACATAACTAGCTGTGCATTATGAATTTTGTTTGTTTGTTTATTCTTCTAGGTAGGTCTGCTGTTATATATCTAGTTCTACACAATCAATGTTGTTACATAAATGTTGAATTGAATGTACATAACAGGTTCCCGTTTAAATCTGTACTTATGCAAATTTTGTTGATGTGTGCTAAACACACAGATCAACCAATCAGAGAAGTTCACTTCAGAAATAATATGATTGGTTGATCTGTGTGTTTAGCACACATCAACACAATTTGCATAAGTACAGATTTAAATGGGAAAGTACAGATTTAAATGGGAACCTGTTTCATGTGCATAATTATTTCTTTTGAATAGGTATACCGGTATGTATAATTCATACTTTACATTCGCAATATAAGATTATTATTATTGTTATCGTTATTTCTCATGTAAGCGATTCAAGTAGCCAATGTATACTTATGTGTAGTGAGATTTATCATGATAATTTGTATCCAGAAAAAATGAAAATATATTGTACATCATCATCATCATCATCATCATCATCATCATCATCATCATCATCATCATTATTATTAATGAATTTTTTATTATTTACAGCCCTGCGATTATTGTATTGGATTCAATGAATCACATAAAAGGCAAAAGACAAGTGGGAAGTTTCAGGAACCATACAGTCAGATTCATAAAAGGGTGTGCATTACATGTAAACTATTAAAAACATACACTTATTATAAAATTTACACCTTGTTTGGGGAAGTCTTTACAAACTAATTTCAATGTTCAAATATAGATTTCTCCAAGAAGAGTGGAAACAGAAGTACAACTTGGAAAATGATTTATCAACAGTCCCTATTCTATACCCACTTGTAAGTAATCAGTCTATAATTATCTAATAGTATATATATAGTTCAAAATTGTTCTTAATTCAACACCAACCTATATTTGAAATATATTCTATGAACGGTCATTAATTGTAAAATTGTGTATGTTTTCATTTCTTATTAATTTAATCAGGTACCACAACAACCCAATGGCATTGACTGTGGAGTATATGTGCTGAAATTTGTGGAAGCCTTTCTTATGGTAATCTGATGATACAAATCACCCTTCATATTTCACAAAAAATACAATGTGTGTGCTTGTTGTATAGTAGCATTTAAAATTTCTAATTGTTGCTGAGACACCAAACTAACTTTTCATTTGGCAACCTTATTATATATATTAAAATTTGAAAAACTAGATTGTGTATGAATAACCAATTGCATATTAAGAGACCCTATATGTAGCATACAACATTTGGAGCTTTAATTAAAATAAATAAATTGTACTAGCTACTTGTCAACCAATTTAAAAGTGATAGTTTGTTCTTCATTATTTTGCAGGAGCCATTCAAATTTGCTACCGGCACAAAACAGTCACTCAGTCTAATGGATTGGTTCAGTCACAAGGATGTTATAGAATTAAGACATCAATCAAAAACTATTTTATCATCACTAGTACACTAAACTCAAAGCTGTTACATCTTTTTCATTCTATACTAGTTACGAAATTTTAGCTAAGAATCACCCTCGAGCTCATCTCTATATATTCAGGTATCAAATAAATGCAGTACATGTAATTTATTTTGTGTTCACAGTAAAACGGCCAATTTGATCTGTTCATATGAATTGATGTTAAGATAATCCCTGATCCTGACAACAACAAATTAGATGATTATGTTGATTATGAAGATGAAGTGTTTCATGAATGAATTTGTATGGGATATCATTAAGCAATTATCAGCTAGGATACACTTGCAAACACTTAAGCACACCTTATTGTGTATTAGTGTTTGTACCTCTATTTAAAGTACCAGGTTAATATAGCGGTTGCAGTACGTAAAGATTGTAAATAAGTATAATAGTAATGATTATATAATGCACCAAAGGGTATGACACTACAATATATTCTACTTATTAATTACCCTTTAGCAGTTCAATGAAGTTATTTTATATCCTTCAAATGGTAACGGTTGAAGTAATTGTTGAAGTAAGTAGTTGAAGTTAGTTTATATCCTTTAAATGGTAATGGTTGAAGTAAAGAAAAGATATTGTAGTAGTTTAGTTCTTTTTCACTACTAGAAATTTCAAATAGAAGCAAATCTTTAACTAAAGTTTGTTGTGTTTTTGTTTTACCTTGAATCAGCAAGCAAATTATTCCTATTTCACATCATTATTTATATATTGATAAACCACATTCTACTTCACATTCAACTGGAAGAACGGGGTATATTAATAGTAAGTTAGGGTATTAAAGATATTACATGAACTGCATGCTACATTATTTACATGTATACATTTTAATTTTTTAACCCTTGTAGTAAAATTACTGTACAGGATTTGGTGTAAATAGTAATATTACATGAACTGCATGCTACTTTATTACATCCTTGCTAGGATATGATGCTATATTTATAATTTGTAAGTTAATACATAGTAATGAACTGTAAATAGGGAATAGTAAGATTACATGAACTGCATGGCCGGAACTGCATGGTACTTTATAACATTTTAATAGATCTAGTAAATAGGTATAACGAATAGATGAACCAGATAATATATATGAAATCATTTGTAATATACTCACATAATTTCGATAATTGAAATCTCCGTTGTCCCAATTTCAGCTATATAAAGTTTGTTTTGTAGTGACACTTCGTAGACATCTTTTCTCACGTATGTGGCCTCTCACGTATGCCTTCGGGAACAGCTTCGGAATTGTGTTTCGGGTCGCCGAACATATCGTGTATTACGTCATTACATGAACTGCGTGCTATGTAGGTTCACCCGCCACCTTAACACCCTTAAAGCGGGACAAAAACCTAGATTAATTCAACCCCTAAAAGGGACGGCGAGCATCCCAGTCCCTTTGACCTCCGAGTCCACCCGGGGTTTGGAGGAATATTCAGCTTTGGGGTTCCTGTGCCATCTAGATAATAGCGAGAAACACGTTACAACACAGGAACCCCAAAACCCATGTTTTCCCAACTAAATCTTGCTAGCCTTTCCTAGAGAAAGGAAGGAATGGACTAAGGAAAGAAGGTAGAAAAACAACAATGGATGAATGGAATAATGTCCATAAACAGTAATAAGAAGTATATAATAGAGAAGACAAAAGAAACTGAATGAAGAAAATATTATTGAGTCCATATAAAAACAACACAAATCAAGTGAAAAGTACCCAAAAAGAAGATAATATAATAATTATAATTCAATTCTAGTGCATTACAAATTCCAGTAAATTTTGAGTGGAAATTGTTTATAGCCATTTGGCAGTTAATACTTATTTTTGCTGCCAAACCTTAAATTTGGCCTGGTATTTTGCAATAGGCCTTTTGCAACACATGACCCTACCATGTCATGTGACCTTACCCCTTTTAAATCTTGCAGCTGCATCAAAATGAACATCAGAAATGAAAAGAGCACCTCAACATTGGTAAGAAGGCGAAATCTAATCTAATAAAATGTAACACAAGGGAAATGGCATTACATTTAAAATTCAATATTTTATTAGGATTTGTATGGAAATAGCTGTTTTTGATGCCAAGCTTTGCCATCCAGAGCATATTTTCCATACAAATCCTTATAAAATATTTAACTTTATATTTGATGCCATTTCTCCTATACTCAACATTATGAGCTAAAACTTTGGCTTCTTACTAAAATTGAGTTGCTCTTTTCATTTCACAGTTGCTCGATTTAAAAGGGGTAGGGTCACTTGACACGGTAGGGTCACATGCTGCAAAAGGCTTATTGGCAGACTAGACAGCTATTTCAAGCCCTGTATAATACCTGACATAGCTTCCTTCTGTTTCATATTCTGCTGGTGGTTTGGTATAGCAAACACCACATGAAACATCATCATTATGCACTTTCTCAGCAAACAGTCGTTCATTTAGTCTATAGGTATTTGTACCTGCATAATAGGAAATACCATACAGAAGAATTAATGACACTCTTGGCAATATAAAATGTCCAAAATTTTGCAGTGAAACCACTTGCCATGGTTCTTGTAAACACAGTTTGATTGACGTCCACCAACTTCACGTTCTATAGCGGTGCTTTTTATGCGTGCGGTGCACGTGTGACTGAGAACTGCTGTAAGTAAGTTAAGACTATCTTAGACAGCTTCTTTGAAAAACATATCTAGCTAATTTTCACAAAAATATCCTTGTAAATATACTTCATAATATATTCATAATATAATCCATATGAAAACCGCATGAAATCTTAATGAAATATCTATGGAAACGATCGATGTGAAAATCATAAATAAACTTTTTGAAATACCTATGAGAACCTTATAAAATCCATATGAAAACCCTTTAAAACCCTAAAACTAACCTTATTTTTGGCGCTTCTTTTCAACAGCAACACTTAGAGCTTCAATCTTCGAGGTGAGAGTGTAGTGATTCACTGTAGGCAGAGATTGGCTATATTTATAACGAAATAGATGGTCCCATATCGGCTCCTTCTCCGTGACTGGACACAGTCTACGTAATTCAATAGAAATAACAAAAGACTTAATTCAAACAAAGAACGAAGCTAACAAAGAATACAATAGGTTTCCAGTACACACAGAAGGAGCCCCCATATCTCGTCATGCCTGATGTGAAAAAAACTTGATTTCGTGATTTTTGCTAGCGCGTTTTTGTATACATTAAATTGTTGGCGCGGTTTTACAGAAATTATCAAGAATTTACCATACCATTTTGTATGCGCTGTTCAAAGTTGGTGTGGTATCTAAATTAACTTAAGTCAAACAATAAATATTCTGTTTTCTGTTTAATTTCTTTAATTTTGCATAAAGTTGTTTATCGTTCTTGTATCTTGGCGCGGTTTTACAGAAATTATCAAGAATTTACCATATATATACCATTTGACATGTATGCGCTGTTATATATATATAAATGTTTAGCTCATGGCTGCATTCGCAGTCTTTGAGTGATCTCTTCAAGATCATATCTCATAACT
>JAUPMH010009571.1:0-11025 GCA_032270665.1 Metridium farcimen
GCATGTTTTAATACGAGATATAAAAAATATTTCGGTTTGGTGATGACATGTGATGACGTCAGTTGCAAACGAAGAATAAACTTAAATTGAAGTAATACCAACTTTCAAATAAGACACCTCGTTTCAAAGTCGAATGTAAAAAGTATTTAAACTAGCACCATACTTATAATAACATGATGACGTTGTTGTTTAACGTTTTTACAAGTTTTTACAAAGAATATTGGGTTGCCTTTGTCAGCAAACTTTGCAGGTAAATCCAAAAACATTCTTTTCATCTTCTTAACTGAAGTATTTAAGAGCCTTTTAACCAACGAAAACTTACTGATAGAGAACTATTTGCAAGGGTTGTATGATCTAATGGAAATAACTAAAAAACTGATTTAACTTTACCGTTATATCGGAATCAGAGACGCCAAAGTCGAGGTTCGAAATGCTAAGCTTGCTGCCAGTTGACAATCCACCACCGCTAAAATTGCGCCGTCCGCCGGTTCCACCTCCAGAAAACCCACCATCTTCAAATTTATCGTGCTGCCATCTATCAGGAACATTTTGAGGCTGTAAGACAAAGCGTATATAACTTTAGAATACGAACAAGACGTCAAAATGTCAAAGAAAGACGGTTGAACTTACTCGTGTGTAAGGATTTGAACGACCTCTTCCTCGGCCTCCGCGTCTCATTGCACCACCACCGCCACCACTACTTCTTCCTCGTCTTACCCCAGCAGCACCTCCTCCTCCTCCTCTTCGACCTCTGTTGGGTTTTTTGTTCTTCTTTATGATGTCGTCAAGCGACATATCAACTTCATCTTCAGCCATTTTGGATCGATAAACCGCGTGGGAGCGAGTGGGTGCTAAGCTGAACTGAACGAGACACCGGCCGATAAATTATGGGATAGCCACGTACCGCTTTTATATGTCATTACCAGGCCTCCTCAAGATGTTATTTACAGGGAACCCACAACACCGCTAAAATCTCACCCTCTCCTAACATTATATATATTATAATTTTTTTCTTCAGAATAAAAATATTTAATTGCGAGATTTGTTTAAAGTTTAACAGTAGAGTGCAAATAATATATCCGTGAAACAAGTAGTACTAATTAGTGTTAAATAGTGCTAATTAAACAATAGAAAACAATAGAATTTGCATAAAATGGCATATAAAATAGTCAGGTAACTATTTCACGAGTATATTATTTGCACTCTAACATGCATGTCATCCTTTTATGCAAAGAAATATGTATGGTTATGTACAACATATTTTAAGGGGGAGAAAAGAATCTGAAGAAGGAGAAAGGAAAAAAATAAAACAAAAGTTTGATATGATATTTAAAAGTTTCTAGTGATTGAGAGACAAAACTTGGGAGCCAGTTAATATTTTATTATTTACAGAAACTGATTACATACAGTATTTCATAAACTCAGTAATCTATGAAACTCAACCCACTACAGACACCACAAATATACTTCTCAAACTAATGAATGTGTGAGTGCAAAACAAATCAAATCAACTATGATGGGACTTGGTTTGGACATGTGATCACAATTTAATTGCATAAAGTTTGGTAAACTTTTGCTTTTCTAAACTTCTCTAAAAATTAATCTATTACTGTGCGACTTGCCGTACCAGTCACTTTTGATGAATTTTTGACATTATTTTGACATTTTTTCATCTCAATCGGACCAATTACAGACATCAAAGTTTCTAAAGTCTCTGCCTTTCGATAAATGATTAATTGGTCTGAGATGAAAAAATGTCAAAACAATATCAAAAATTCATCAAAAGTTTTTGTAAGTGACTACGGTACAGCGAGTTGCACAGTAAATTGTGAAGTAATTTCAAACACTTATAATAGAGAGGTTCCTCTGATTTCCAAAAACCTTGAAGTCGGTTAAAAAAAAAACTTGTCTGCACCTCCCTTTTTCACACAACTTCCAGGTTCTTGGTGTATGAAATTGGAGGAAATACTCTTTCTCGTGTTTGAAATATAACATAAAATTACAACAGTAAGTATTGTTTTAATAGAGCATAAACTATACTTCAGGGGCCGGTTGTACGAATGGTGAATAGTGCTATCCAAGTGCTGGATAAATCCTTATCCAGGGAATAACATCTATACAAATTTAACCTATGCAGTGGATACTTTTTATCCGCGGATAACTTTATCCACCCTTCGTACAACCGGCCCCAGTACTGCAAGTATTGTTTTAATAGAGCATAAACTGTTTCAGTACAGTAAGTATTGTTTTAATAGTCGAGCATAAACTACTTCAGTACATTAGGTATTGTTTTAATAAAGCAAAAACTGTTTCAGTATCTAGGACCAATGCCAAAAGCAAACCAGCACTTTTGTATTTTTCTTAAAGACCTCAAGGAAATTGGAACCTGGGATTCAGTTTATTGGTAAATGAAGCTGCATAATGCTCATGCAAACAGTCAACAATACATTGTGCTTCAATTTTTAATATCTGTAAAACATATTTGCTTAATATTAGATCTTGAAACATTAAATATTATTATTATTACCATATTAATCAAATGAAATAAGTGCAAGGTCTGACAATTGCCGCTGTGGCGGCGGACCTGAAGGTTGTTGTTGTTGTTGCTGATAGTATTGGTTAGGTTGTTGTTGATATTGTTGTGGGTTGGAGTAAGGAGAGCCCATCTGGTACTGCTGCGGCTGAGGTTCATACATTTGTTGAGGTGGTGGTTGTTGTTGTTGTTGTTGAGGTGGTGGTTGTTGATGTTGAGGTGGTGGTTGTTGATGTTGAGGTGGTGGCTGTTGATGTTGAGGTGGTTGTTGCTGTTGAGGTGGTTGCTGTTGCTGTTGAGGTGGTAGTGATTGTTGATGTTGAGGTTGTTGTTGATGTTGAGGTGGTGGTGGTGGTTGATATTGTTGTTGTTGTTGTTGTGGAGGTAGCTGTTGCTGGGGTTGTTGTTGTTGTTGTGGAGGTAGCTGTTGCTGGGGTTGTTGCTGAGGTGGTAGTTGGTGTTGTGGTTGTGGTTGTAATTGTTGTTGTTGTTGCTGCTGCTGCATATGAGGTGGTGGTGGTCCAAAGCCAGTCGGATCAGGTTGTTGTCCTTGCTGTTGATATTGCTGTTGTTGTTGGTTGCTGTACGAAGGCTGTTGAGGTAACTGAGGCTGTTGAGAAACCCCTTGAGGAGCATAGGCCTGTTGATTGGTGTCATATTGAGATAATGATGGCGGATTAGTTGCCTGTGAATACTGTGGTGGTTGAGAAGGTGCCTGAGATGGATATGATGTCGATGAAGTAAAGTTTTGCTGGGAGATAACTGATTGTCCAGGTAGAGAATAAGTACTACCAGGAACTTGTTCTGGTCCTTGTGAAAGATAGTCTGGTACTTGATGTTGTCCATTCACCATTGGTAAAGAGTTATCTGGTTTATACTGGCCATAGTCACCCTGTGGGTAAGATGGTGGAGCTTGACCCATTCTTGGTGACAGAGACCTTGCCTGGTTCTCCATCATTCCTGGGTAACCTTGGTTTGGGTAGCCCTGGGGTGCAGGGGGGTTATAAGGAGGCTGTTGGTTGGTCATATCAACTGGTCCACCTGGTGCCGTTGGGCCTTGAATTGACGGTGTGCTACTAGGAACCCCTGCAGAGTGCATACTTGATGGTGGTATGTAATTTAGAGAGGAGTATGGACTGCCATCCATTTGTGCTTGAGGTAGACTTGCAGGTGGCATGTATCCCATAGATGAGTATGGTGAACCACCATCAGCAACAGCATACTGCCCTGCGAATGGCTGTGCTCCATATTGCTGTATCCTGAGCTGCTGCTGTTGTTGTTGTTGTTGTTGTTGTTCTAATACCATCTGTCTCTCTGCTTGAAGACGTTGTTGGTAAGCCATGTACTCTGCCTTTTGTTGTCTCATTAGTTCCAGTTTCTGCTCAATCTGCATGCGTCTTAACATATCTTGTTCAAGCTCTTGCTGTCTGACCTTCTCTCTGTGCTGTTCCCTAGCATCATCAAGACTTACACGTGCCTCCTTGACCAATCCAAGCCTTTCTTTCAAAGCTTCATATTTGCCTTTAGGAACAAAATCAAGAATTATCACCAAATATTATAATAAACGTTTTTACTTTAATGTGTCATTATAAGAATCATCATTGTCATCATCATCATCAATCTCTCTTATAGTGTCATCAATAACATTGCTACATAACAAACCTGTTTCTTCTTCCTGTTGTTCTATCAATCTCAAAAGTTGTGGATGTATTGCACTTACAGTCTGGAACAGCGACTAAAACAACAACAACATATATCAATAAAAAAGTATGTTGCGTCCTAATCTAATTATCATAGGTAAATCATCTCCAACTATAAACATTCAAACAAAAAACTCATTAATAATCATGAGAAATCGACAAAAGAAATCGTAACCGTGACGAGTGTTTTAACTGAAGATAAAGATTCACCCTAATTTACATAAACTTTAACCTGAACTTTCTCTAATAAATCATAAATCCTTGATTTTTTTTTTACAAAAACACAAAATATAGGTTGGCGTTTTTGAAGCCGTTCAATAAACTCTAAAACCACTTTGTCTAAAACTATTTGGCTTCGCCTTGTGGTTTGAAATCCTGATAAAACACTCCTGCTCATTTATTAACCTATACATGATCAGGCTGCAAACATGAGACTGATGCAATGTGAACTAACCTGAACAGTTGCATCCATGGCAATATGCTTGCCCTTGCCTGAAATGGATTGCATGCGTTCAGACAGCATGTCAAGACTGGAATGGAAATTGTTCACCAAAGTCTCAGAACTCTGATCAGCCTCACTGAACTGCTTCTCAGGCTGTGGATAAAATTGTTATAATAACACATTAATTAACAATAACTATTGTTACACTAAGTGTCTTAGTCCATCAAAGTGCTTTAATGCAACATGTAAAATGTTCTGTTGAGAGTTCAGTTGTGATAGATGTTTTTCAGGCTGAATAAGGAATAATAGGCCCTTTGCAGGATCTGGTCACGTGACATAAATTCCAAAATCATTGGCATATTCAGAAAGAGC
Organism: Metridium farcimen; assembly: GCA_032270665.1. Classification (NCBI taxonomy): domain Eukaryota; kingdom Metazoa; phylum Cnidaria; class Anthozoa; order Actiniaria; family Metridiidae; genus Metridium; species Metridium farcimen. The sequence continues at coordinate 5,048 of JAUPMH010009571.1, forward strand.
ACATTAAAGTTTATAGTACTGTTGCTGAGTTTTAGCATTTCTTAATGTAATTGGAAATGTTTATGATTTTTTCAAAACTCAAAACTTAACAAAGAACGTATGACTGGGATGCATACAGAATTTATGTCACGTACATGACAAGATCCTGCAAAAGGCCTATTTTACTGTTAAACACCATCAACAAATAGATTAACTGGTTTTATTTCAGTGTTTAGTAATTACTATTTGTGCAAATTTAGCAGTCACAGTGTCTTAAGTAGGGCTAGTTAGTGTGTTAGATACTTAAATATCAGCCAGTGTCTAGGGAGATTCCACAATAACTCCCTAGCTGTATCTTGATGCAAAACTGTGATTTAATTTGATTTAATTTGATTTAATTTTACAGACAAAAACTCTGGCGAACCTTGCATATATTTTACAACTACTTTAAATAGTTGATATATTGTCAATTTACCTTTTTTTAATGGAAAGTACTATTTAATAAATGTTTAGTTGTGCATACAAACTTGATTTCATACAATAATGATTATAGTTTTTCAGTTTACTAAGTAAACATATATTGTCAATTTAACCTTTTTAAGTGAAAAAGTACTATTAATAAAATTATGTTTAGTTGTGCATACAATCTTGATTACATACAATAATGATTATAGTTTTTCAGTTTACTAAGTATATTCATTTGTCAATTTAACCTTTTTAAGTGAAAAAGTACTATTAATAAAATTATGTTTAGTTGTGCATACAATCTTGATTACATACAATAATGATTATAGTTTTTCAGTTTACTAACATATAGATCTGAAGACTGGTCCAAAACCTGTGATTTTACTTTTAGATTACTCTTCTTTCTCTTTTTGACTTTAGATGTCAACTTTGGCTAAAGACAAATGAGATGGACGTCAAGCCAAACTTTAATAATTATAATTTACATTTTACTTAACTAACTAAGTGTTCTATAATAGAAAACGCAACTGTTACAGTGCAACTACTGAAAACTATTTTTTGAGATCAAACAAAATACTTGAAGAAGGTTTCCACCATCTAAGATGTTTCTTATTCAATCTTGATCTACTCTATATTTAGCATTTTAAGCAACGGCATCAAAATGTATTTGTAGAGATTCTATTGTTCATATTCTTGATCGTGATTGGATAAATTATTATGTTTTGGTGGCCCCGTTTTTAGTAGTCGCACTGTAATGTCATTGACCTACATACACTGAATATTAGAATATGGTGTATGAATTTCTTACAGGCGGCCCTCTACTTGAGAATGCTAATACAAGATGAGAGGCTAGCCAGTCAAAAACAACAGTTATTCAAATTGGTCACCACCTACCTCAGAGTGGTTACTATACGGTGTTGGTGTGCTATCGTTAACCTGTGGTTCAGGTGCAGAGGGGGGAGCATATCCTCCTGATGACTGCTGTTCTTTTCTATTCTCCCAGTAGGAACGGTTCAAATACCTTGCAAGCTATGGAAATATTAAATATCAGGGTTTTGCTAACAAATATTTTGTGTTTAAAAATCACTACAAGTAATTACTTTGATGCTATGCTTATCATTGCAGGTACTAAATAAATAAATCCTTGTTTTCACCAGCAGTTGTGCACATGCAACATACACAGTACTGAGTATGTTGCTCGGCATATATTGCTTGTGCTTATGCTGCTAGTGAAAACCATTCTACAAAGAGTTTAGATGGATAATACATACATCAGGATCCACATCAGAGGTATCAGGCTCATCTTCATATGTCTGATGGAAAAAAAAATCAAATATTTAGTAATGAGTATAGACGACTTTCATAAATGGCGGCCACTAATTATTATAATTTTTAAAATTGAAGAAAGCTATCATATGATAGACATTTACCATAACAATAACTTGTGAAAGTTTGAAAAGAAAACAATTAAAACACCAAAACGAGGCATCAAAGGCCTCAGCAGAAAATTACATACAAATCTCTACATTTTTCATTGAGCATAACTTCTTTGGTATTTTAGCCAGAGCATCAAAACCTTGCCTATTTCAGGTGGTTCTTTCATATGACTTTCTCTCTCTCCTTTCTCACTCCCCTATATTTTCTCACTTTCCTCTTCACTTTCTCCACCAACTACTATTCTTCTTTCAGACTTTCTTTGGAAAGAAAACACATTGACATTGATTTATTGAAAGGTTTATCTCAAAATAACAGTTGACGAAGATGTTCAGGCTATGGATCTGAGCTATTTATAGCAGGGCTCGAAATAGCTGCCTGTAAATGGCCAAATTTCAGGCCAAAGGTTTGGCAGGCAAGAATAATTATTATGAACTGCCAAATGGAATTCAAAATTGCAGTCAAAGTTTACCGGAAACCATCTTTCAATGTTACTTTATCTGGAAGTGGCAGGCCAAATTTTGTTCCTATTTCCAGCCCTGTTATAGAAGTAAGCTTTTTAAAAGCTTTGATAGTAAATGGCAGAGACAGACAATAGCAATATCACAATGACAAAAGGTTTTCAAGAGAAAATGTACATGACTTACAGTTGATGAGTACATTCTACTGCTTGGTGGATCATTGGATGGACCGCTGGATGGTGAAGCCCACGACCTTGCTATTGGTTTCTTCTGTAGACATAAAACAAACAGGTCATCCTTCCATATTCGATTATTTATTGAAAGAATATTAGCACCAAACACAATAGAAAATTGATAATAACAAACAAACGAAATAGAATATGTTGTTGGATACTCAGAGGCGGTTCCAGAAAGTTGTCAGTTGTGTCAGAAAGTTGTGTCCCAATTCCAAATGAAGGGGGTGTTACTTGGGTGTCTGGTCTCTAAATGCCTTAAATAAAATAGGGGTAATTGGTCAACGTGCTAGGGGGTTCAGGGTTCAAAATAATTTTTCAAAAATTGCTGAAATTTGCAGGCTTTTTGGGTGTGGCTCTTTTTTTTCGCAGGCTACTTACAAGATAATTATAATTATTAAAAAAAATTGAAATTGTAAGGCTGCTATTTTGAACCCTGGGGTTACACCCCCTAGATCCGCCCCTGGTATTTGAGCTTAAAAGAGGCTTAAATGCATGTGTTTTACCAGCTGTATTATTAGAAAGCACTGTTATCAATATTATATTTGTTTATGTATACATTAGGTACTAATTAAGTATAAATTATATTTGTCACCTCTTTTTGAGCTTCTTCTTGAGACAAAGATAAAGCCATTGCTAGTTGGAGTTCTTCTTCTTCTTGCTCTTTGATTTGTTGTGGGTCTTTCTTAGGTGGTGCCTGTAGATAGAAATAACATGCAGCATTATAGAAAGTCATGGGAATATAGTTCATTACATCATTATCTTCACAATAGCATTAGTATTATGATTGCCTATTATTATTATCATCAGTCATTAAAATTATCATCATCATTCTATACCATCATCATCACATCAATTGTTAGGTACCACCACCATTACCATCATCACTCACTAGGTACCATCATCACATCACTCGCTGGGTGTCATCATCATCATTTCATCACTCGCTGGGTGTCATCATCATCATTTCATCACTCGCTGGGTGTCATCATCATCATTACATCACTTGCTGGGTGCCATCATCATCATCATCATCATCATCATCATCATCATCATCATCATCATCATTATTACATCACTCACTAGGTACTATCATCACATCACTCGCTGGGTGTCATCATCATCATTTCATCACTTGCTGGGTGTCATCATCATCATTACATCACTTGCTGGGTGCCATTATCATCATCATCATCATCATCATCATTATTACATCACTCACTAGGTACTATCATCACATCACTCGCTGGGTGTCATCATCATCATTTCATCACTTGCTGGGTGCCATCATCATCATCATCATCACATCACTCACTAGGTACTATCATCATCATAACCATCATCATTACATCACTCACTGGGTGTCATCATTATCATCATCACATCACTCACTAGGTACTATCATAATCACAATCATCATCACATCTCTAACAGGTAATATCAGAATCATTATCTACCAGCTGAGTTGATCGCCTTCCCCGAAAGGAATTATGGGTCATTTTTTTGGTTAGCAATTTTTTGATCATTTTCCGAGTATACAATGTAGACTTTTCTTGTGGATTGAAATATAATCCCATAATGAGTTTGACTAGCGTTTACGATTAATTTAAAGAAGGAAGAACTCGTATTTCATTAATTCTCTTGGCAGAATAATGGGAAATGGTAATCAAAATACGATGCTGAATCCTCAATTCTGATTGGTTGACCTTGTGTTTGTTCTGAAGGTCAACTCAGCTGGTACACATCATCATAATCATCACATCATCATCATCAGTATCACATCACTCGCTGGGTATCATCATAATCAACCTCAACACATCATCATCATCATCATCATCAGTATCACAATCATTATCACCTGAACTTCTTTACTGAGTGAACTGTTCAGATATTCTGCTGGTAGATCACTACTATCAGATGACGTCTTCTCACTCTTCTCAGATTTACTGCAAAACAACATTAGGTATATTATAGAAAAATACAATACTCATACCTTGGTACATAACTTGTTATCATTTGTTGTACCACTTCTTGTTACAATGTTCTACACTATAACAATATACAATTAATAAATTAAAAATGGAAACTAGCAAGTAAACTAGTATAGGCTGCGTCGGTGTTTGATATAAACGATAGGTAATATAATGAAATGTGTAACACCCTAAAAAATGTTGACTTAATTTTACTATATTAGTTTACTAGCTAGTTTCCAATTAATTGATTGATTGACTGATTGATTGATAACATCTATCTATTTATAAATACTTACATAACTTAATAGACCTCTTTACCTTCCTTGTTTGTTGTCCCATTTCAGATCACATGATGCTACCCTTGGGAATTGTTTCTTTCACATGTAAATGATATAACACGTTCATCATAAAAGAACATTTCTCAAGGGAATGACACATGGTCTGAAATGGGCAATTTGCATATGGAGGTAAAGAGGTCTATTAATTTTAAAATAATGCCCCAGCAACTAATCACAATTCCCACTCATCAAATTTGCTATTTAACTAAAGTATTATATTGTGTTCAATAATAATGGTGTGGTGTTTACCTTTGTGGATTAATCTGGTAGTAACAAGGATCGCAAACCCTTACTTCTCTTTCAATACCAAACTGAGGTATGATGGACTCCTTGGATGAACACTTTTTACAAAACACTTCACCACATTTACGACAGTGATGCTGAAATATGACAAACACCATTAAAATGATGGGAATCAAACGAGTGGTAACCCATGTATAAGAACCTGAATATTTCAATTTAGCCTAAATAGGTTCTTATAAGTTTCTTATATAAATGGTACTTAAAAACCTTAATAGGTTCTCATGTAGAGGGGGCTTAAAATGAAAATTTTAGCCTAACAGGTTCTTAAAACCCAGGTTCTGATATGTGGGCTCTGTATACAAGACCTATGCTATCCAGTCTAGTCTATAGTCTGACTGTAAGAAGCAGTCAAAAAGTTGTGGTACATACATACAACACATGTTTTTATTTGCCTTGATATGAAAAATCGTGACAAAATAAATGATTAAATAACAAATTAATGAATTCATGGATGAATGTACAAATGCATGAATTTTTGGATGGATGGATGGATGGAATCCAAACATGTCTTCATGAGTAGAAAAATACTCCAATAGAATCATACCTGTCTCAGAAATGTCCCAAACTTTGCACGACATGTATGACAGATTTCACCTTCTGCCCAAGCTGGAGCCTGGTGGAAACAAGACATGTTGTATACGTGTACGTTCCAATATAAGATTCTTAACAATTGTTTATACCTCAATTATGACCTCTGTCGATTTAAATTAATTTCTAATGCCTCTTGTTCTTTCTGCAAAATTCATCCAGAAACAATAGATCATTTTTTTGTAGATTGTATAGAAACCAAAA
>JAUPMH010009793.1:0-11021 GCA_032270665.1 Metridium farcimen
GCAGAGGAAGGTGTTCTTGTGTCAAGGCTCAACTCGCTTGTACTGCATTGTGTGCCTGCTCTGACGACTGTGACAACGCTGGATGACTGAATTTACTGAACTTTCGTTAGTGAATATTGTCACTTCCGGTTAAATAATCACTTTTGTCAAAAACAATAGCAAATAAATTATTTTTTTGTTAACATTTTCTCTGAATATTATTTAATTCTCTTTCAATAAAACAAAAATCGTCATTAGAATTTAACTTCCTGTTAATTAGTGTCGTTTTTGATGAATTGAAATTTCACTTCCGGTCAAGATGGCGGCCATTTTGAAAATTCCCCTATAACTCGGACCAGACCCAAAATTTGGGCTGCCTCCATATCAAATATTAATAAGCATGATAAAAACAATATTTCCTGAAAGTTTGGTGCTTTTAACCCAAAAGTGAACAATTCACTCATATAACCGCCCCACTAGTACGTCTAAAAATGCTTTGGGCAATTTTTTTTGCACGATATTTTTTCCCAATCTAAGTATGTGCACAAATTTTTTTTCATCTTGCACGATCTTTTTTTTTTCAGAATATTTGCTGTGCTCGAATTTTTTTTTGGTATTTGCCCAACCCCCAAGATTGAGCTTCAATCATTGACAAAACTGTTGGCACGATTGTTGATTTTGTTATGTTCCTATATCTGTAATACCCCCCCTCCCCCTGTCAATGTTGCTGGAGGGGTATATGAACCTTGTCAATCGCGGGAAACATCTCCAACTCTTGTACTCTTTCATGAAAAACAGCAACATTGTATTGGGGGATGGGGGTAGACAAACTTATCCTCATAAATGAAAAAAATGATAGACCCACAAAAAAAGTGTCCGAAATGTGATCGTGCCAACACATTTTGGCAATGATTGTTGTATTCAAGAATCTAAAAGATTACAAGCGTACAACTGGAATCTGGCGCCACCCTAGCCTCCTCCGCAGGCAACTTTTTTTACTTTTGGGCTTCCTTTTTTGAGAAGCGAGCCGAAGAGAGATCTCGGAAATCCCACAGGAAACCCAAAGGAATCCCAAAGGAGAAAAAGAGAAAAAGGAGTAGCCTGCGGAGGAGGCTAGCACCACCCTAGATGGCTGCTGTCTACTGTCATTGAGCTCTGTACTTTTTTAACTGAACGAAGGCTTATTTTATTTGAGGAAGTTTAGTTTCTGCCACTTTTTCTAGCCAGCGCATAAAAGTTGCGTTTATTTATTTATTTCTGATTGTACATGTGTATTGTTTTGTTTTTACAGTTTTCATTGTAGTACACGTTTATGCACAAGTCATTTCTTTTGATGTATTTTATGTTGCTCATGATAACATGTATTTAGAAATTATATCTTTAATTTTAGTGATTTAGAAAAATATAAACCATATTTTCAAACAATGTTGATATGCCCCTATCAAACGAAATACGCAAATAAAAGTGCTATACAAATAGAAACGTTGTTAGCGGAAGGAAGAATCATAATTTGTTATTTTTGTGTTCTAAAATGCCGTAATCTAGACGTTCAGCGATTCAACCGAACAGCACACGATTTCAAAAGAGGTAGTTTATACAAAATAATAAAGCTTTTAGAGTGAAAACATTAATTAAAAAAAAAACTGCTAAGGTATTTATTTCACGTGTGTTTTGGTCTCTCTCTTATACTTTAAACAATAGAATTATTAACAGAAGCATCTAATTAGCATGCCTATCGTTCACAGAGATAATTTACATATCTAACGTTCTTATGCGGAACAACTCTTATTAGTTACTAACAGTGATGTACATGGATAACACTTGATTTCCGTATCAAGTTCAAAATTTGCAAATTATACATCATAAATAGTCAAGTACTTACTCTTTAATAAATTAACACGGGTCTGTTCAAGGGCCACTTTTCTGGTTGTCCCCTCCTTTGGTTCAACGCAACCATTTCTCATTTCCTCGTCAGAGAACAGGGCTGACATGAGTGTTGTTGCGTACAACTTTGGCTTCTTTGCCTTTGCTGTGATGTCATTCAACAAATTTGTACCATTCCACATCTAAATAAATAGAAATTCCTGCACTTAGAATTATAGAACAAAAATACCTTCAAAATTTAGGCAACATTCAATAGTGTTAAACTTATTCATTATAGAGTATTTTTTTGAAAAGGCTTCCTTTTTTAAATTACATCTAAAAACCTACAGGGCAGGAAAGGATGGGAGGGATAACATATATTTTTTTACACAGAAAACAGAAATGTAAAGCTCTCATACTTTTTTCTTTTGCTGTGTTAAACAAGTTTAAACTTTCATTTCACACACCCAAAACATCTCACTGCGACAAACTTGAAACTATCCTTGCTACATTTCAACCACTATGCTAATAACCTTGCCAATAATTATTTGATAACTATTAGTGATATTTCGACAAGTTACTATCTTCTTAAATGTGAGGGACAATAACATAGCACACACACCAACAAATTCATGTGCCAAAAAAACAAATTGTTACTTCTCGAAAACATTTTTTTGTTTTTTGAAATGTTTATTTAAAACCTGTCTCAACCCCCACTATTATACAGTACTTACAAATTCATCTTGATCAAAAACTTGGGCTGGTTCTGTCTTGGTTGCTGTAGGGCTACCCTCAGCTGAGGCCTGAGTGGTGGTTGTCGAGCTTTGATCAACAAAGCTAATATCAAAATCCTTTAAAAATAATAAATTTTCAATTTCATGTTTATTAAATAAAGAATTCAAAAAAATAAAATACCACTAAAGATTTAATTTTCTTTAGTTGATGAAAGTTGCTTAAAATCACTCGTGCTACGCATGCACTCATGCTTATTAAGCAACTTTCATCAAATATATGTGGTACTTTTCATTAAATCTTCTGGAACGGTGGTATTTCCTATACATATGCACTTTAAATATTTAAACATATACTCATTTTAAATATTGTTTGAATTATTGATGATTATATACCTGTTCTTGTTTCCCTGATGGGCCTGGCTCAAGCTTATTATAGTTTATTTTGGGTCAAGGTGTACTGGTTTGTATTGGGGCAACCGGGGCTTGTTTCAGCTGTTCCTTAATAAGACTACACATTTCGTCTAGCCTTCTGTAGACGCCTTGGAATAGCTTTCCAAGGACATCCTCAAAAGAGTTTGCAGGCTCAACAGTATCCTGTTTGAATTGCTGCATAAGTAAACTGGAACTCTTAACCAAGGCCATCAAAACACTATAAACTAGAGACTGAGGCCATCAATATACTTATATAAACATGGTAAATAAGTGAATATCTAGGCAAATTAATAACATTTTGGTAAATATTCTTGAAAATTGTGGGCTTTTGGCAAACCCTTTATTTGGCCGCCATGTGGCGGCACCATACATTTCACTGTAAACAAGACGCACACTCAATCGCTTATATCTTGGTCAAACAATAAACTATTATCCTGAAACTTTGCAAAGATATCTATCAGCTGTCTATCAGAAAATGACATTTAAAACTTAATACCATGGTTGAAAAAGAATCGTCTCCGGAGGTGAAAGCCAAGAATAATAAACAATATATATTATTTATATACATTAATTACCATAGGTGAACTATTCCGTATTAATTCTTGAACTCTTGCCGCCTCTTTGTTTACTTCCTTAACATCAGGATCTATAAAAGGCAAAATAATAATGACACATTTTAATTCCAAATTGAAAATGATTTGAAAAGCTCTAGTATCTCCCCTGTATATTGTTCATATATTTTTATGATGTCATCACTTTAGTACTCTATATTGTAAAATTATATGTAGAAAGGGTATGTAGTTTGATAAACAAAGCAAAAAACCTGTAGTAACATGTATTACCTTCTTCTTCCTCACTTTCAACCCTTGGTCTTTTCTTGTTAACTGAGGACGCTTTCTCTTCATTTGCTGTTGAAAGGTCAGACAATGAAAATGTATGAAGAAAACCATTCACATTTATACTACAAATGTAATGTAATGCTAGATATTTAGTTTGACAAGAAGGAATATATATATATTTTTTAACAAAGTCCTGCTCGAGTATTTTTTTTCATAAGATATGTGTACTACATAATTACTTTTTCTAACTTACATTTCCTTTTAGTAACTTTTACTACTTCCTCTTCGTCTTCCTCTTCGTCAAACTTTCCATCTAAAATCACTTCAAGTTTTTGCTGTCGCTCCCGACATGCTTCCTTAGATCCTGAAAAATATCATGCTTAAAATTATCAATTTGTCCAACTTTCATGTCATATATCTTCTCAAGGACTCCTTCTCAAATCACGTCATGAGTACTGCTACATGACCACAATATCTTTCATTACTCGAAGGCTCAGTGATGAATAAATAAAACACCGAAACATGATTGATTGTAACTTTACCTGCCTTGGCGAATAGTTAAGTTAAAAAATGGTTCATAAGTAGCGTGTGTCCATATTGTGTCATGGATTCACGCAGGGGGTTGCTAAGAACGAAAGCAGCGTAATGAGTTGCACGATGTGGAGTGCAACTCTAGGTTTTTGAGTGCTTAGGCACATTAATATATAATACAACTATTTATGAGCTTTTTCTTTTATAACATTGACAAAAAGTTATCATAATCAATGCAAATTTGTTCAAAACAACAAAAAACCAGACCGTTGATTGCGCGCACACTCAAAAATGATGTTGATCTGGTTAGCACTCAATCAGAATGCACGTTCTATGGGAAAAAATAGGTTTGAAAAAATTGACATGAGCGTGCCGCATTCGCGTGCTCCATACTATATGTTTTGTTCATAGCTAAAAAGCCAATCAGAGGACGCGTTATAACTAATTTTCTATGTTATAAAATAAATTAAAATGAAATGATAAAAAATTATTTGAATACATCGATAAGTTATCGATATTAATTACAGTCGCTTTCACTGAACTTTTCCCCAACGGTTTCCGAAGTTTGTTCTGAAGTTCCCGGGCGTACTTCGATAACTCATGTCGAAGTTCGTAATGAATTTGCGAACTTCATTCTGAAAGTTGCAAAGTTCGTTCATGATAGCTGACTTTGATGAATGGATTGACAGTTTTAGAGGCGAAGTAGGGAGCTCGTACTATATTATTAAAGAAAGGGATGATGTCATATCTGGATAATTCTCTGTCTAACTTCGAATGGCAATGGTCTTTGCTTCGTAAAAGTATTCATCGCAAACAAACTTTGTATATTAGATCAAAGTTCGCAAATTCAAAACGAACGTTAACTTCGCCGCCAATTTTTGAAGTTCGCCCATGAACTTCTCAACTTCCGAACAAACTTCAGAAACCGTTCGGGAAAAGTTCAGTAAAAGCGACTAATAATAGTAATAAATGAGTATTGTTCTTAAGTGCTATCAACAATCAAAACATCTCGTGTCACACAAAAATGCCGATTGCAAATTAAAATAATTCGCGCTGCTTGATCTAATAATTGTTAGGAGTGTTAGATATACCTTTAAAGACGATAGTACACGACCAACAATTCCCCTTGCTGTCCTTGATCGTGACCTTGCTCTTAACTTCGGCAGAGCCCTCTATTATGTTTTTCAACGAAACTACTGAGTATTTTTCTTCCTCAGGGAAAAAAACCAGACAGTTTGTCGCGTCATTTGAGCTGGAGTCTAAAAGATTACAAACAACCAAAATTATATTTCAGTCTATTCTTGAATAACTCTGATTAAAAGCAATCGTATAAGCCTAGGTTATCTCTAATAAAGCTTCTGAACAACTTGCCACTGGGCTTTATAAAGGGTTAGAGTAATAAGAGGTCATACGAAGGAATTTATCTCCCATGAATGTCCGCGTGCTAAGGTGTGAAGTCAGGATTAATTCCATGGTTGTGCCGAAATTTACCTTGATTTATATCTAAACTGGCGCAAAACGAGCTCAAAACCAGCTCTTTACTGACGTCTAAAGTTTAAAGAACATAAGAAGGTGAAAGATGAAAGGTAAAGTTCATTTTTTATAGCTTAATACTTGTTGACGTAACGTAACCTTCTTGCTTAAGCGTTTGGAATTCTTAACGGTCGTCTACAAAGTTTAAAAAGTCCGATTGAAAGTTACTTACCTGGAAATCTATCAGCTAGCATCCTTCTTTGTAATCTTAAACTCGTTGGGATGCTTGAGTCCATGATGAAGTAATTTTAGTAGAACAGTTCAACAGTCCAAAAGTATAAGGGTACAACCAGCTGGTAAGAATATCTGCGTTGGAATGCTCGTTGCCGCCTTCTGGCATCGTGCTAACATCCGGGATATCGAGGGATCACCATCCAATCACAAGACAGTACTGGCTAAGATTGAATGCTGTCATGACATATGTCAACAAAGCCCGCGAAAAAAGTGGTTTTCCCGCGAAAAGAAGCAAATGTTTGGCTACGCGGCATTATACTAACGTAGCATGGAAGACGGCAGTAAAACCGATAGCGATGAGAGTGATTTATTTGCTGATGAAGATTCCAAAGGCAACTATTACGATTCAGAAAGCGACTCTTCCATCGAGAACGACACACAAGCCACACAAATCGTTGATGTTGGCAGTGATATCGATTCCGAAAGCGACCATTCCAACGAGAATGGCACACAAGTCTTTGATGTTGGCAGTGATATAGATTCCGAAAGCGACAATTCCAACGAGAATGGCACACAAGTCGTTGATGCTGGTAGTGATATCGATTCAGAAAACGACTCTCTCACATCTTATAATGGAAACACTTTTCAAGGAAGAGATAGAACAGACACGAATTCGGAAGAAGACTTTTCTACAAATCTTCCCTTTGTTGTTCATGAAGGCATTCATGAGAAAGGAGTGGATGCCGTAGATGTCAACACAAATACATTGCTAGCAGGAGAATTAACTTTGGAACGTCCTGAGGAAAATACAAGTAACTTCAACAAAAAACGTAGACGATCGTCAATGTCAAGTTTTGAAGGTATTTATTTAACTATTTAGTTATTTTCGACTCCCTTTCCCCCCACCCCATACTTTATGACCAGTCCCTAAGCTAAAATAATATTTATTTCCAGAGCGAAGAAGAAATATTTTATGGCAACTTCCATTTTCTAGCCTTAGTAAACCAAATTTTGATTAAAAAAATAGTCATGATAACAACGATATCTTCACATGTAGATATTATGACAGATACCAAGTTTTAGACCCGGGAGAAACCATGGTATTGCATCGATATATATACACCTATCTCAAAAATCGTTGTCACAGCCGAAGCTGCAGTCCACACTCTGAAGCCTGCAAAGGTTGTCGGTATTTATTATCTTTGTATATATTTATTCATAACATAGTTTGGTTGTATAAGTGTTTGTGTGAAAATTACAAGTTGTTGCAGTGGTAGCTTGTGAAGTAAATATTTCTTAAAAAAAACGTGTTATCAATCACAAACCTTTTTTCACATTGCCGACAAACTTTGCAGGCTTTAGAGTGTGGACTGTAGCTTCGGCTGCGACAAGGATTTTTGAAATAGGTGTATAAAGTTATAGTAAGCTAGCTAGAGCAAAAACACTTTAACAATGAAATGAAAACAAAATAGTTACTAACTAGTAGTTTCTATTTAGTGACTATTTAGTCATGAATATCAACCAACCAGAAACATCAAATACAAAAGGAAACAATACCTCATTACAACTTTACTTGTCTTTGATAGTGACTAATAGTCACTAAATAAGAACTATTACATGGTAACAATTTGATACTATTTCATGGGGTATAGTGTTTTCGCACTACTTGCTTATAGTATTCATAATGAAATGAAATGCGTTTGTGTCGTCATTACTGTTGTTCGTTCATTCATTTGTATATTTATCTATTTATTGCATTTGGCGACTCCAAATGCAATAAATAGAAATTTGAAACAGAATATGCAGGTTCTGAACAAGCATTCACCCTCCATTAGAGTGATTTCACTTAATCATCAATCCTTTTCTTTTTTTAACAGGGGATGGGCACAATTGTGGGAATTCACATGCGTTTCAAGAGGACGACAGCAGTAATGAATCCTCTCAAGACAACACTTCAACTGAAAGTGGGGATTCTATTGCTGAGTCAGAAAGTGATTATGGTAACACTTCAAGTAATGACTTAAATGATACTGATGAAATAGAGAACTCCCCTTTGTATGATGGAGCTACTGTATCACAAAAACATTTTAAGGGAGCATTTTTAGCACTTTCTCAGAGGCACAATCTCTCATCTAAAGCTACTGACAGCATCCTCAAATTGTTGAAAATGTCTTTACCAATGGGAAATAATTGTCCATCATCATCCTATAAGTTGGATAACTCTCTCAAAGACATTGGATATAATTATATCAAATATGTTACATGTTGTGTGTGTCAGAGACCACTGGAAAGTGATATCTCTGTTGATGATAACTGCTGCCAACATGGAACTTACTCAGTGGGGGATGATTCCAGCATATTTTATGTGATCAATCTCGAACTTGTGCTGAAAAGGTTTCAAAAATGGATAGGGGTGGTCGACGGATGGTTTTGAAAATGACCCTAAAAGGAACACATAAATTATTGTATATAATGTATTGAAGTTACACTTGTTATCAACAAAATTATTGCTTATAATAGAAAAACAAGCACATTTAAATAATATTCACATGTTGTTATGATTTTTAATTTTTGATGAAACAAGTCTGATTTCAATACATTTCTAATACAAAACCAACATTCATTTCAGTCTTGGCTTGATGCTTGAAGCTAAGTGTTTATATATACATATGTATCAATTAAAAGTTCCTTTTTATACTCTAACTATTTTTTCCATTTTTTTTATTCTTATGTTTTGCTATTCTATTATCTATGCAATTACTTCCTATACTATTCAACCCCTGTCAAAAATCAAACCAATTAAAACAAAGTACTTACTTACTTTACTTAAATTGGGTCGATTATCCTTGCAGTAATTGGGACAGCCGACGCCACAGCTTTCCATTCATCATTTAATATGTTTTTATACATTAATATTTTTTTTTTTACAGAAAATTGGAATTCAATTAAGACTTTTATGGCAAATTATCAACACCAACCTGGTATCTACAAAGACATCATAGATGGGACAGTGTACCAGAGGCAGTTGCTAAAGCAAGATGGATTCTTTTGCATTTCATTATATTGGCATCTTGATGGAGCACCAGCACTCAAGTCGAAAAGTGTATCCCTGTGGCCAATTCAAAGTTTTGTGGTGGAATTACCTCCTTCAATGAGATATTCATACAAGAACATTGTCTTATCTGGTCTATGGTATGGGGGAAAAAAGCCAAACATGAATATCTTTCAAGGAACATTTGTAAAAGAAGTGAAACACCTCGAAAGAGCTGTGCATGATATTTTGCAAATTCCAGAAATGCTTCTGTTTGATTATATGCACCAAGTTCTTATAGGTGAATACACTAGAAGGTTGACGAAATGGTGGAATGGAAAATGCCCAAGTGAGGTAAATCTAAAGGTAGATCAGGAGCATATTACCAAGGCTCTTACAGCTGTTAAGCTGCCACATGATTTTAAGAGAAGATTTAGACCTGTGGAAGAGTTTAAAAACTGGAAAGCAAGTGAGAAGCAAACTCTCTTCCTTCATGCTGGATTGCCCATATTGAAGTCACTACTCCCTTCAGAAATCTTTTATCATCATTCACTTCTAGTCACTGGAATAACAATGTTGTGCAGTGATGCAATTTCAGAGAATGAGATCTGCATAGCTGATGCTATGATCAAGAGTTATACAAGGCTACTACCCATTCTGTTTTCAAACCGGGAATGTAAATTTAATTCACATTCCTTGACTCATCTTCCACAACAAGTAAGGGAACATGGTCCATTGATTCTGCACTGCACCTTGAATCAATGTTAGCTCACCTAAAACGCATGTTCCATGGTACAAGAGGTATACCTGACCAGATTTGTAAGAAACTTGCCATTTCCCAGCATTCAAAGCAATACATACGACAACAGTTTGCAGAGAATGCTGATGCTAGAGAGTTTGCTGAAGGAATGATTTCAGCTTCATCAGTCTCATCAAAAAAACATGTTCACATTAATGATCCCACCATCAAGTTTTTACCCCCTATGCTACAGCAAATTCCACATCTTGGGCAACCAGTAGAAGAATACTTTGAGGACGGTAGAAATGTCAGTGTTGCGCAAAGAATGGTTAAAGAAGGTCAAGTTTACCACAGCTTATGCTATAGAAGAAAGGGAAAATCTGCAAGTTACATAGTAAAGTTAGTATCCACAGAAGGTGAGACAAGCTTTGGTGAAGTGCAGTTTTTCCTTAAAGACAGCCATAATGATGGATATGCTGTTGTAAAGGTGCTCCACAACACAAAGCTCAATGTCTGTTCTCTGGGAATTCAACCTCCAAAAGACAAAGTGATGCATGCTTTTTGGTCAGCTGGCACCCTGGAGCATCACTTTCTAGGGGTCAAATTTACAACAAGGTTCAAACTAATCAGGTGCTCACAGATAAAGGCACGCTTGGTTTTTGTGAAGAGCAATGATGCCAACATTGATGGATCGATATGTGTCAACAGTTTTGAAAAGTTACCAGCATGATTAAAGTGCTTATAAACCCTAAAACAAAACCACTTTGGTCAAATTCTAGGCACCGTCTGATTTTAAATGATATATGTATGAGGTTCATCGGATACATCCTTTAGGAGCTATTGAGCTTGAAAGTGCCATTTTGTAAAATAGAAAAGAAATATAATCTTGATTTATGTATATCTGCATTACTACTATTAATAATATTACTACTAAATAACAAAAATCTACTTGGTTATAAATACATAAATAATACTATTAAAGGCTTCTCTTCTTTCTATCTATTTCAAATTCTGACTGCTTTTAAGGTGACTCGCCCGAAGGCAGAGTAGTAGAAGTTACTAGGTGTCTCGCCCGTAAATCTGCTCTCGGAATTATTTCTACACGCTTATTAATACATAATAAATAATACTATCAAAGGCTTCTTTTCTTTCTATCTATTTCAAAT
>JAUPMH010009904.1:0-11018 GCA_032270665.1 Metridium farcimen
ACAAACAAACAAACAAACAAACAAACAAACAAACAAACAAACAAACAAACAAACAAACAAACAAACAAACAAACAACTAGGAACAACCAAAAAGACAGACACTGAAATAGATAGACAAACGAACGAATAAACAAACAAACAAACAAACAGACAAACAAACAAACAAAAGAACGTCAAAAGTTGACATGTTCCTACGCGATTATATAGCTGGTTTTTGAGTTTCGTGTAAACCATTATTCGTGGGTCTTACAACGTTTGGAAAATCGTGAAAATGAATTGTCCAGCAACAATAAGGAATAATAAGGTGTTATTCTTCATTATATGAATACTTGCGGAGCATGAGGCGAGAAACAACTCCTCCACTTTGGCCTGTTCGCTGCGATCTGTTCAGCATCTTTCCAGTCCCGCCACCCCATCTTTTTTTCTCTCTTTTTCAATTGTTCTCCTCCATGTTTTCTCTTGGCCTTCCCTTCTTACGCTTTCCCTCCGGAGCCTTTTATTATGAAAAACTATTCTTTAAACTACTTACTAGTATGCAGTAGTCCTTGCTTTTGGTAACTAAGTCGGACTCAGCAGTGACCCTGAAGCAGCTTCCCATAGTAGTTTTGATATTTTCAGCTGTAATGATGAAATCTACATTTGCACAGCTTGTGGACAAACGGCTGTACATGGGCTTGTAAAGGATTGTTTCTCGGTCAACTCTTGACTGTAATAAGTAGAATAATGATCAATTTTATATGTTTGTAAATGAGGGTCGTACAGGGATATTCTCGTGATGCGTGATTAGCTATTTATATTTTCCGGAATTCCAGTCTCCGTGATCATGCATGACTCAAACATTTTGCGTGAGCCGTGAAGAACTTGATTCAATAACCGATATTCGTGATTTCGCCACCTATTCGACGTGATTTTGAGTTGCAAGACCTCCCATCGATTTATTTTATACTTATTTTATTCAGTTTCTTCAAACACTCCTTTTTTGCCAAGTTTTTTATGTGTAAGAGTAAGGTAAAAGAGTGCGTTACTTCCATATTTACGTAGTTTGTGAAAATGAAATTTTGACATCCGTGATCCGTGATTCGCTATTTTTTTCGGCCGTGAACCGTGCCAGAGGACCCCCCTCCCCCCTGTACGACCCTCGTAAATGCATGTGGAAGAAGTTGCGTTATCTCGGGAATGTTGGAATGGAAACTTTGGGCGCATCCCCTCCCCCTCCCCACAAAAAATAAAAAAAACGGAAATTCCAGGTGGAAATTCAAATGGAAAACTGACAATATTCCAGAAAACATTTTCGAAAATGGAACAAGCATTGAGGTTGTCCTCTGCATCAAGACGAGTGACAAGGTTTGGCACAATGATTTCCTTAGGGGCGGTACACACTAGACGACAAGTTGCTGCTGCTACATCCTGCTGCAACATGTCGCTTTTATGTGTCGCCATGACAGTATGGTCACGACAATACTTATAGACAACTAGGGACACAGCTGTAATACCATTCAAAAGTGAAAAGTCGTTTCTGTTAAAGTCTACTCACGGTCGATTAAAAAGGAAGCCCAAAACACAGCCTCCTCTTTCCTCTAATGGAAAATTTCTCTCCCCAAGTCCCTCTCTCCCATTATTTTACTAGTTTTTTTTCGCGCATGCGTGATCATTTGACCGCTGACGAAGGAAGAATATGAGTACAAGTTGACTTTCGATTCCCTCAGTTTATTTCGATCCCGGGATTTCGGTCTCATACCTCTGATGAAAAGGAAATTTTCCCTTGGTTTTTATCCAAACTACCAGTGTCCAAAAGCTCAACATGTATGTCTATGTGTTCACGGAACTCGATGGGCCAAGCATAGAACTTTGGTTCACAGATAACATCAGCTTCATCAAACTCCACAAATTCCTTGGGTTTGTACATTGGTGACTGTTGTGCCATGGCATATATGATCTATTTGAATGATTGGAAAATTTAAAAGTTAGTACATGAAATACCACATATTAACGAAGAATTTATTATGAGATAGCACATATTAAGTTTTGCTTTCCATTACTTCTTCAAGAACTTGGGTCCAAGGGCATTATTGTAAATGATTAATTAATTACTTGACCCAAACTGCATTTCCGTCTTGGAATGCACTTTAATTTCAGTAAGCAGTTTATATTCAGTTTTGAGCCATTTTTTAAATGAGCCCAGGCCGGCAAATGAACCCAGGCCTCCAAATGATCCCACTAGCACTATAGCTAGCCCACAAATAAGGCCAGAACTGCAAATGAACCCACTAGCCGGCCCACAAGTGAACCCAGGCCCGCAAATGACTACTAGCTGGCCTGCAAATGAGCCCACTAGCTAGCGGGCCTGCAGATGAACCCACTAGCTAGCTTACAAATGAACCCAGGGTAAATAGGTTACCTGGAATAGATGGAATCTGGGACTGAACTAAATGATAAAAAAGTCATGACAACAAAATTACTATACTTACTAAATTAATGTCAAAATATTCATGAAATAATTTTAATTATTTAAAACACAAAAACCAAACTCTATAGGTTGTTGCATGTAGTTTAAGTTTTTTATATAATATGGTCTATACTCTACAGGTTTTAATCTCTCTAGATTATGTGCTATTAATTGGGCTAGCTCGTTTGTTCATTTGTGGGCCTGCTAGTCAGTTCAGTTGCGGTCCTGGCTTTATTTGTGGGCTGGCTAGTGGGTTCATTTGTGGGACTGGGATAAGGCGATGTACACAGGGGGTAGAATGACGGGTTTTGTGGGGGTGAGGGGTGGGGGGATTGGTGATCTAACGGAGCTTTATATTGCAACACCACCCCCCCCCCCCCCACCCCCCAAAATACTCAAACCTGAAATTTTATACCCCCAAAAAATACATGGCATGCAAATTTTTCGAAACCCCAAAAAATACAAGCCTTAAATACCTCAAAACTGATTTTTTTATTGTTATCAGTATGTTTCTTTACGGAACGGTTTTTTTAAGTTTTAGGATTGCACAGACAAGGAAAGTGCAAAAAGTAGTGATAATAATAATGAAGATATATAAGTTAACAATGAGGATATAACAAACAACATTTTTAATTATGGTTAATGACACAGACAGTTAAGTATTGACAACAGAAACATAAGGAAATTCACTTTAAAATATGCAAAAATTATATGGATATATTATTATACCCTGTAAGGAGAGGTTAAACTTTTCTTAATGGAGGCAAAGTGGATAACTTTATTTAGTTTATTCAGCCTCCATGCTCAATTTCTATATTCTCTAAAACATACATTGTTTTCTTTCTATATTTGTTTGTAACGGAGAGTGCTTCTATTATATATAATGTATAATGTAATTAGTCTATACAAGTAATAAAGATTTTAATCTATTCTATTAGACCAAGCAAGGTAAACATTAACTTCTGCTGGCACCCGAGACTTATAAGTCTAGCATGTACAGAAATAATGCAAGCATTATATGTTTCCAATCATATTTTCAGCTATTACAATAAAGACTTTGTTATTAGGGCCTCTTTAAATGGGCCCAACATGTTGGACCAACATTTGTGCATTCAACATGTTGGGCCCCTGTAAACACCCTGTAGGCATCCTACATTTTTTTGTTTTCGTGTTCAACAAACCTGTATCACAACAATGTTGGTCCAACATGTTTGCCCTGTTTAAAGAGGCCTTTATTATTTACCTTTTTACATGACAAGTTAAGATATTGTATTTCGTGCAATCAAGCAGATTGGCAAAAATGGCAAAATGCTCTCTGTAAAAAATCTCCAATTAGGAAATTAAAGACATACAATAATAACTACCATGTTCAATTGATAACCCATAATGTTTTGTTGCAGGTCCCGGCAGTGGGTACTTTAATCGGGACTCTTAAAAAGCTAAGATTTCTAAGAGAAGAAAACCTCTGCTCGCAGGGTAAAAAATTTATAAAGAAAAAAACAACAAATGAATTTGTCAAAAATATCAATAAATCACACTCGCTGTATATTTTAGTTAGAGCAAATGCAGTTAAACCATGAAATGCAATCTAAGAAAGTACTAACAAATAGTGACTATTTTGAGACAAAAGAGTAATACACACTTGAGACAAAAAAGTAATACACAAGAAACCTCATTATCCTTTGTTTTATTATTTATTCTGGGTGAATAGTAGCAACAATTAGTCACTAAATAGTGACTATTTGTTAGAATTTACTTAATATCATTTCATGGTTTAACTGCATTTGCTCTACCATCGTTACTCTATATCTTTTTAGTTAGTAATATATCATACCTCAGGTATTTGTTCTTTGGTCATAATCCTCAAGGAATAGCTGCCATGATTCAATAGCGGCGGTGATATGTCAAAGAGCATCATGAAGCCTGTCATTGGCTTTTGTTCCCTTTCTTCTATAAAGTCATTATCAACAAAAAAAATGAATGAGACATTTCAAATAATTTCACTACTGTTAACATCTCAAAACAAATGATTGGTCGCATTTTGAATTACGGTTAACTCACATGACCATATTTGGAGCACTCAAAGTGGACATGTGACATTAAAATAACGTTGTTTTAATTTGAGTTAACTTAAAAACTCCAAATATTCCAATTTATTAGAATTCAATATTATTATATATTCTTGTGACAAAGGATGTACGTATAGAGGATATTACATGGGCACGCGGAGATATGAAGTATATCTTTGAGTGTTGAAATTATCTTTCACGAGTGAGTGCAGCGAAAATAAAATTTGTATCTCCAAGCGACCATGTAATGTTCTGTTTATTATATAATTATCAATGAAAATAAAATAAAACTTTTTTTTGACACAAGAAGTTTCCAAAGCTGTGTAACCATAGTGGTGATATCTTCACATGTGAAAATAACATCAATTTTTCGAAAACAGAGAAATATAGGTATTTCATTATAAATAATAGACAAGTATATAAAATTATAATTTTTTTACTTTTAATGGGACAGTTTTAAGATATTTATTGCTCATGCTTTTATTAGTCTTAATTTCTATTGCTGTTGATGTTTGCCGTAATTCAAACTATTGTAGCTTATAATAGCTTGAGCAATAAACATCTCAAAACTGGAGTATTAAGGCTATAGCTAGCATTTAAACTAATATTTTTAATTGAATATGACATCCAATATATGCGTTTGTTCTGTATTTATCTTGACTGCATGGAGGTGTGCTTTTGCCATTATTGATCACAATATTTGTTAACAATTTTGTTTGTATATCTTATTTTGCACAAATCAATTTGCTCTGATCTGACTAAACTGATCTACATGTGGTTTCACAGAATGGATATTCTTGATTTGATTTATTAATTATGATTTGATAGAACAAATGGTATGACATAGAGAGAAATAGATAAAAAAAATTCAGTTATAAATGTTTTTTACTTACGCCCGATATTATGTGGGCCCTCTGTTTCTTCAACTGGTATTCGTTCATAGGTACGACCGTGTGCCATGGTACTGGAAAATTAAAAATTGAATGGGTGATTGAAAAAATATAAAAACCAATGGGAATGATACATTAGATATTCCTGATAGAATAATAGGTAAAAACATTTTCAGAGAAAACATAATTTCATTTTGACATGCAAATAATCGGATTTTGTTCGACAAAGAAATAGTTGAGTTCTTTAAAATCTCAACTTTTGAGTGTATTATCGAATACCCCGCATATTTTCTTTATAGTGTGGCCTAGTGAAGCCAGTCATCTGTGCATGCCTAAGCTATTCGCAATGAATAAATCAAACGAACGAAGTACTTCTCGATCATGAGGTGGCTACGCGTCAGAAATAAGGGAAAATCACTGTAATTTTTAGATTTAAAGATCGGGAAAAAAGTTTGTAACATAGCCCCTGTATTTCTCCTCAGCTATGTTGCCGTTTTGGGGGTATTCTGTAGTAACTCCGTGTTCATGAGATATTGTCCAAAACATTCCTACCAGAATTCATTTTAGTGATATCAATTGCAGCGATCGATTTTGCAGCTTGTCCAAGCCAATTATGAGCGAGTTTCTGATATCATGACAAATATTTTACCTTGTCTTGCAAATTCGATGATCAGCAGTTTTTACTCGACGTACAAAAGTATCACCGATTGGTGGTCTTCTGAAGTGAACTAGCCGTTCGATGTAATCTAAAAACACTTCAGTGATGTCAGGAAAAGTCTAAATTGCTCAATAACGCTAAAACTTTCAGCCAAAGTTGAAGAATTCTATTTGAAATCCTTTAGAATCCCCCGAATAATATGTTTGCTTCTTGCTTGGTAGCTTCTGATTTGTTGAATTAGTCATGTGATTTCGGGGAATCCCCAGCCAAGTAATGCTGCTTCTGTTCGAAGAAATACCCAAAAGTGATTGCCTTGCTAAATTTCGCCTCAACTTGCAGTGTTGGTGAATTACTTCACAACGAAACTTCTTACAGTTGTCGAAGACATCTCCTCGTTTCTAGAACATTATATTCGAGTTTAATCGACAGTTTGGTTCAAACTTGAGAGTGTCAGAAAAGGCGCTTATACGTTGCGTTCTACAATTAACTATAAAGGTCTATAAACCGACTTCGACATTACGACGACAAGAATTGAGAGTCATGATTGCTAAAGATTTCAAGTTGATTGTTCTCTTAACAGTGGTAAGTAAGTCAAAGTACCTTGAAATACTATTGAGTCATTTGTTATTTCTCAAACTTTACTGATATTTTTGCTGCATTGTCGTTGGAATCAACTCCGTCGGGGAGAAAGTACATTAGTGCCTTTAATAAATGCTATGCGTAGTTTATATGGTAGGTGATAAAATACTTTCATTTTCAGATACACTATTCTTGTGTTCTGGGCAAGCCTACTTGCAAGTATGACGAGTTTATAACCGAAGACATGTTTGGGAATAAATCATGTGTTGCTTGCCCAAAGTGCCAAGTTGGGTTTGGCTTAACTCCACAATGTGGGTCCATCATCAACTATGGCGATCGTTTTAAATGTGAGACTTGTCAACTCGGAGTCAGTTATTCTACAAAGAACGACATTAGCTTATGTAAACCCTGTGGAATTTGTACAAATCATATGACTACAATCTCAAAGTGTACACCAACTCGAAATTCTAAATGTGGCAAAAGTTGTGAGCGAGGTTTTTACTACAGCCAGGTAACTTTGGACTGTCAGGAATGCTCATGGTGTTGTAAGGAATCTGACTGGAGTCCCATCAAAGCCTGTAAGGTTCCCGGTGTACCATTCTACAAGCAATGCTCTGCTGATGACGGACGATTCTGCCAGCCCAGGTGTACAGATAAACAATTTGTTGTTGTCAATAAAGCATTGAACAGGACTTGCCTTGAATGCCCTAACTGTCCAAAGGGAAAAGGTCTCCAACCAAAATGCTCATCTGTATTGACCAATCAGAATGAAGCCAAATGTGCCACTTGCATTCCTAGTAAAACTTTCTCTGATGTGATGGACCCATCGAGCTGTAAACCTTGTTCAGCATGTGAAGTTGGCAAAAAGATTGAAATGGTTTGCAACACAACCCATGATACACTCTGTGGTGATTGCACGCATGGCTTTTATAATGAAAAACAAGCAGACGGCAAAATCAACTGCAAAGAATGCTCCTTCTGCTGTGGTGATAAACTTGATGTTAGAGTTCCCGAATGTAAAGCCCAAGGAATGCCTACGGACCAGCAATGTGCATATACTGAAAGGGCTGTCAGAAAATGCAAGCATTCACAATCAGAGCCTCCATATAATTTAATTATTATACTATCAGTCTTAGTATTTGTGATTGCAATGGCAGTGGTAATTTTTGGGCTGTACTATTACCATTGCAAGTTTAGAAGGAATTATAAACCACTGGAGGAGGTAGAATCTTGTGAGAGCATGATAGGGGTCACTCCTTTAGGTGAGTAGGTGGATTGTATCAAATATATAGAGAAAAGCAGGATTTAGTTCTGTAAACTAATATACCTAATGAATAAAGTAAATGAATAAATTATTATCATTTATCTTAGAGCACAAACATTAAAAACGTGCAACATAATTAGTACTAAATAGTGATAGTACTTGTTTCACGGTTATATTGTTTGCACTCTATTTACACTATACTGATACTTGAGAAGCTATTCGGGTGACCATATATTACAGTTAAGAAAACAAAAGCATAAAACAAACTGGTCACATAATATTGTTTGTTTTTTAAAGAAAGATGATATCAAAACATTTTATTTATGCATATGCTCCCTTTTGAATAAATTAATCACATTTTTAACATCTCAATGTATATTTATATATAGCCAGTGGCTTATTTGGGAGACTCAGACTCGCCACCTCTATGTTAAATATTTTGTCACACAACTTTGTTTACTTTTTTGAGAGAGGAAAACCAGATAACGCAATGAAAAACCCTCGTGGCATAACAAACTCAACTCACATATAATTCATGCCCAAGCTGGGACTCAAATTTGGATCACAGTGGTGAGAGCTTAGCGCGTGGTATTATAACCAATATACCACCCATGCAACAAATGGGTTTGATTTACTGAAAATAATTTGTTATGGCCACATACAAAGCAATTAACCAAAATAATTCTATATTCTTTGGCAGTGGGAAAAGAAAGACCTAGTCCAAGCAGTACACTAGATTTAATTTCTTTTACCAAATCAGGAGTTAAAATCGAGTGTGCTGATCCTGACGTTGGCAAAAGTATCCTTGATATGGTATCAGTAGAAGTCTGCACAGGTACCTGCAGCAATAGCAATTTGTTTCCCAAACTCCAAGAAAACGAGGTTTTACTGAGCCCAGTCATCAAGCTTCACAGTGGAGGATATAATCTGCATCATCCAGTGCAATTAAACCTATTTCACAGTGCTCTTGTTGAGGGGGAGGAAATCAAAAACTGGTCCATTCGAGTTCTGAAATCAAACCAATCTGATGAAAACTACTCTTCATCTGAGTGGACCGACTTGAGAAATTTGAAGGACATTGTGGTTGAGAAAGGTTGGGTGGGGTTCAGTGAGAATGACTTTACAAGCTACGTCATGGTAGGAATGCCTGGCCAAGATAAGAAACTTTCCAAGAAGAGAATGTGTTGTGCGGTTTTTGGAGATTCAGCACCAAGAATTGGCATACCATATTCAATCAATCTGTACCTGATTGATGACTGTGAACCTTCATATCAGGTTAGCATAATTTTACTTTTTTATTTTACATGCTCTTTACTGACTACAGAGAAACTAATAAAACAGTGAACAGACATACATATGTCAAAAATGTTTCTTGTGTTGTGACCTGCTCAAGCTACTTAAGAATCCAAAAGAAAAATAAATTATTCCACAGTTCCAAACCAACTCAGCAGAAATGATTCAAATTTGGCACATAAGTAGCCATTGATAAAATAAAGGACCTTACATGATAAGTTTACTGTTTCAGTGGTCACGTGACCAGAGAGGTGAATAATTGTCACAAAATAGTTTTATTTTTTTCCGGTCACGAGTTTATCAAACGATATAAATAAATACACTGAATGCACTTCAATACCGTGTCTACACAAGGATCTACCTGGCGATCGTGACAGGAGATATTACAGGAAATAGGTCATGTGACCTAAGTCAATTTTCCTATTTCTCCCAATAACTCCACATCCCATAAGTGAAAACCAGATCGCCAAGCAGACTTTTGTAGAGGTAGCTGACTTTAAAATATTTAACTAAATATTTCCTTTCTACAAGTAAAACTCAGAGCCGGAAAGCGAAAAAACCTATTTCTGACATTGTTGGTCACGTGGCGACTACCGTATTTGCCGGTGTATAAGTCGACTCGGTGTATAAGTCGACCCCCTAAAATTTCGATCAATTTCACGATTTTTTCATATAACCTTTGTATAAGTCGACCCTAGTTTCTCAACTATTTATATGCACTAATCAAAGAAACGTCAAGAAAACTTTCCGTAAATGCGCCGCATTTAGCTTTGAATTACAATAAACAACAATATTCAGTTCATTCATATACACTTTATTTACAAGGATAATGTGAAGAAGTATTTACAAAATTACCGTATATTCTATCGATTTCTATTTACAACGTTAAATTGCCGTGTACTGTAATAATGTCTCTCTATGTTTAAATAATCATGGTTTAAAATCCTTCAAAGTCTTGTTCATCATCGCTTTCACCGAAAAGTTCTTTCCAGTTGTCTTCTGATAACTGATCGTCGTAGTAGCTTTCGTCGTCACTGCTGATGTCGTCATTGTCATTAGCTGGTTCGTCGGCCGCTTCTTCCCAAACCATGTCGTCTTCGCTTCCATCCAAAGCATTAGAAATGCAACATTTCTTGAAAGAGCGTTGAACCATAGGCGAGGGTACATCCTTCCAAGCTTCATCTACCCACTTGCAAAGTGACTCGAGGGTTGCTGCTCGCATTACTCCTGACTTAGTGAATGTTTTCTCTCCTTCGACCATCCAGTCAGCCCATTTGGTGCGAATGCGGTCTTTGAACAGCTTGTTCAAACAAACATCTAACGGCTGAACAAGGCTTGTGAGTCCGCCAGGAATAACTGCGACATCAGTGTTGTTACATCGTAACTTTCGTTTAACTGACTCTACAAGATGGGCGCTGAAGGAGTCCCAGACAAGTAGGCTCTTGTTTTGTTGAAAAAATTATGTTAAGATCACAAAAGTCACCAATATCTATCATTGTGCCAAGTGTGAGTATTTTCTTGCAGATCTTTATGTCGTAACATGCAAAATTGATTTTATCGGATATAAGTTTAAAACCCAGGCCTTAATTAAGTAGCCTGAGTGCAGTGGATCACAAGTGAGCCTTGGACATTTTGGACGTGCCAAAGTATGATTTGCCATAATATATTGATTGCTATATTCTTTAATAAATCACTTATGATTTCAATATTTGGAGTCAACCACTTAATGGTTGCTGGACAATAAAATAGACGCTCAATGAGCGCATGTGGCTACTGAATAGTGTGAATAGAAATCGAAGGCAAAAGTAAATATAATTAC